>QLSS01000162.1:58482-78913 GCA_024372645.1 Trichomalopsis sarcophagae | reverse complement strand
TCCGGACTCGCATACGTCAGTAACGACGAGCATGCGCAGATTCGCAGAATGCTGGACGGCATCCTACCTAAATCCAACCGTACGATCGGACGGACGCAGTTAATTGAGCACGGGATAGAAATTGGATCGGCCAGGCCTATAAAACAGAAGTGTTATTTCGTGTCGCCAAAAATAGAGGAGAAGATGTACCAGCATGTCCGAGAGTTGCTTGCTGCGGGAATCATCGAACCCTCTGACAGTGCTTGGTCAAGCCCGATATTGATGGTGCGCAAAGCGAACGGGCAATGTCGTTTTTGCGTCGACTTCCGGAAAGTTAATGCGCTGTCAAAGGCTGACGCATATCCATTGCCTAACAGGGATGATATTCTTCGTAAACTGCAGAAAGCGAAGTACATATCGGCGTTGGACCTTAGCAGCGTGTACCATCAAATACCGTTGAAACCGTAGGCGAGACCTCTGATGTCTTTTACCGTTCCTGGGCTAGGTTTATTCCAATTTACGCGAATGCCATTTGGTTTAGCCTACGCTGGAGCAACCTTCCAGCGAATGATCGACGAAGTGATCAGTCCAGAACTCCAGCCATATGCGTACTCGTATCTCGACGATATCATCATCGCGACAGAGACGTTCGAAGAGCATCTCGATTATTTGGAAAAAGTGCTCCAACGAGTGAACGTGGCTGGATTGACGATCAACCGGGACAAAAGTGTCTTTTACCGAGAAGAGATGAAGTACCTCGGCGTCCTGGTTAATCACGATGGTTTTCGGCCAGACCCAGAGAAGATAGCGCCTATTGTGGCTTATCCAGCGCCGAAAAACCTAAAACAACTGAGACGTTTCCTAGGAATGGCATCGTGGTATCTCAAATTCTTGTAAGAATTCGCAACCGTCGCAGAACCGCTCCATCGCCTGACAAAGAAATGCATAAAATACGAGTGGGGGACGAAACAACAAGACGCTTTCCAACAAGTGAAAGCGCTGATAGCGTCTGCACCGATTCTTCATCGTCCAGATTTCGAATCGCAGTTCGTGTTGCAGACGGACGCCAGTGACACCGGACTCAGCGCGGTACTTTTTCAAATAATTAATGGAGAAGAGCGGGTTTTAAAATTCGCGAGCCGCACTATGTCGAAAGTCGAGAGGAACTACAGTGTCACGGAGAGAGAATGTCTCGCTGTGATCTGGGCAATTCGGAAGTTCAGACCTTATATTGAAGGGTATCAGTTTAAGGTCATCACGAATCACAGTAGTTTGCGGTGCTTATGCAACTTACATAATCCCACCGGACGACTAGCAAGATGGGCGCTAGAAATGCAGGGCCACGTCTTGTACGGTGGATCATAGAAAAGGCCTACTAATTGCCGTTCCTGACGCATTGTCGCGTATGTACAAGGATAACGCAGTACCAGTCGAGGCAGTCGGATGGGCAAGCGTAACCCAGGACGAATGGTACTGCGAAAAGGTCCGTGAGATACAGCTGCATCTGAGCAAAGATCCGCTGTATAAGATATATATATATATATATATATATATATATATATATATATATATATAACCGCGGCCACATCGTCTGCGAATCCAACGAGCATCACTTTTATGCCCTTCTTTCGTTTCATACTACATAACCCGGTCCCTCAGATAATCTTCCGTAAGACGCATAACATATCGGGGCATACCTAACGTTTCTCAGGCAGCAAATTTGTCGGTCCATCTTGCCGAGTTGAACGGGTTTTGTATGTCTAACGTAACTAGAATCACAATGTCTCTAGTTTCCGTGTCTAACTTTTTCTACTTTCTCTACCGTGTCTGTTACCTCTCTAACGGCCCCTATGGTGGATCGCCCTTTTTCAAAGCCATACTGTTTATCGGAAAGGTCTCCCGCTTTGCGTACGGCTCTTAGTATTTGCAGTTTAACCAGTGCTTCCCCCATCTTTTCTTTTGTGTCTAAAAGACTTAGTGGCCTATAGGAAGAGTCCGCATCCGCTTCTTTTTTTTTGGTTTTTCAATCAGTACAAGTCTCGCTCCTTTCCACCGCGAGCTAAAAACTTCCTGCACCAGGTACTGTTGTACATCTCCAAGAGCGGCTCAGGCCGTTGCGATGCGACTATCCTGAGCATTTCCGCAGGGATGCCATCCAGTCCCGGTGCCCTGTCACTCTTAAGGGACCAAGTTACCGTGATGAGTTCGCCTTCTGTAAAAATAGATATCTCGTCTGCTGGTATTTCCGCAGCTTCTGTCTGGGGTCTGATGAGGTGTGTGTGAAACAGCCCATCGATTACTTTTTCCATTGTTTCAGCTTCCATAGGTTCCGTGAGTTTCATTTCGCTCATCTTTCGTGTAACGATCGCGTATCCATCGCCGAATGGGTCTTTCTCAACGTCATCGATGATCTTATCTGTTCGGTCGGCACTTTGCATGCCGCCGCTCTATGTCCACCCACACTACACTTCCAACAGCTAGTGCTCCTGTCAGAGCCTTTACATTTGGTTTTTACGTGCCCGTAGCCAAGGCAACGGTAGCACCGCGTGATGCTCGCTCGCAACCGCATTTGGCAGTTTATCTGAATCTTGAAGATCTTGTTCTTAATCGTGCCTACTTGTCCGATTGCGACTTGGATAGCTTTTGTGCAATGACTTCATTTTGTCGTTGCTCTTAGCTACCCCCACTAGAACGCCACCTTGTCTTGTTTTACAGACGAACTTGACCTCTGTGTTTAGTTCTTCCGGCTTTACATGTGCCTTCATCCGACCCAAAATGCCAGCATAGGTTTTGCCACTCTCCGGCTTTATCAGAGTGGTGTCCGTCCTCTGACGTGGAACCTTCTTTTCTCTCTTCTTTGGTTGGGTCTGCTTCAGTTTGTCCTCCTGTTTCTTTTTTGCCTTCCTGCCAGCTGCTACTTCCCATTGTGTGCCGTCACCTCCGTCCGATGATGCTCGTACCCTCTTCTTCGACTTTTCCGTTTTTTGGGACTTTGCATTGTCCGCTCTAAATCTCTCAAATTAATAAAATACAAAAGAAATATCACCTGTTATAGACATACGTGGGAAACATGTAAACAATGCGCTATAAATTATCAATAATAATAAACAAATAAAATATGTCAGTTATTGTGAAAAGATGTAAATAGCTTTACGACACATAGGTACATTAAGGTGACCTAACCACCTTAAAATAATTATTACAATAATGTCTGGATGTTTGTAAAACTGAATAAAACTGACCTCAAAAATTTTTTTTTTTTTTTGTTAATAAGTTGCGAACATGATGATTGAACATTTGTACCGTAAAATATATATATATATATATATATATGATTAAAGTATTATTGGCGAGTTGTAAGAGATTTTTGCGAAATTATTCAAATTAGTAATTTTAATATAGTGTAGATAAGAATATCAAAACAGAGACGAATGATGATAAGGTCGAGCAGGTAATGAGAAATATTACCCAAGCCTGCGACGCAATAATGCCAAACCGAATTTCCAACAATAGACGACCGCCAGTAATACTGGTGAGACGAAGAAACCGACGCGGCCCGCAAAGAGTGTCATCGAACCAGAAGACGGAAACAGCGGGCTAGGAAGAAATACTCCAAGACTGATCGTGGTAAAGAAATAGTAGACGCCCCTGGAAGCGACCGTACCAAGTGGTAATGAAGAAGATAGAGGGATGTTACATCCCCCCTTCTAAAAGCCCGGAATTGCTTGATCGTATTGTGACAACACTGTTTCTCCTTTAACTGGAAGGTGCAGCTATTCCTGAAGTGGAGGCGAATGACGAAAAAGCAACGCCTAGTGCTACTATCGATAGGAGATGAGCCAGCTGGAAAAGCTTTCTTATACAGGCCACTCTGCATACTGGACACCCTGGGCAAGATCTTAGAGCGCATAATCAGCGTTAGAATGGACCAAGTCATTAAAAAGCCCGTTGGACTTGCGGAATATCAATACCAGAGGAAAAAACGCTCCACTCTTGATGGTATAAGCTTAGTAGTTGACATCGCTAGAACTGCAACAGAAGGAAAAAGATGGAAAGGAGGATCCAACAAGTACTGTGCTATTATTACGTTGGATGTTAAAATTGCAGTTAACTCATGTAGCTGGGGCAAGATACATTAGGCACGACGAAAAAAAAGGGTACCCGCATATATAAGTAGGATTATGTCTGACTATCTGAAAGACAGAACCCTTTTGTATGACACAGAGAGTGGCACGAAAACCTATTAAGTAATCGGAGGGATCCCACAAGGGTCAGTGCTCGGCCCACCATTGTGGAACATTATGTACTATGGCGTACTTAGGCTAGAGCTACCCGAAGGTGCAACAGTTGTAGGGTTATCAGATAAGATTACAGTAGTGGTAGTAGCGAAACAAAAGGAAGAGGTGACGGAAGTCGCCAACGAGGCAGTAAGTATAATCCACGATTGACTAAAGCAGACTAGACTTGAGTTTGCTAGCCATAAAATGGAGGCTTTTCTTATATCCAGTAGAAAGAAAATAGAGACAATAACGCTGTCAGTGGACGGACACGAAACAAACTCCCAGCCGACCATTAAGTACCTGGGAATCATCATAGACGCCAGACTAACAGAGTAGGCGAGCAATAAGGCAGCAAAAGTCATTGCTGCACTATCATTACTGATGCCAAATGTAGGTGGGCCAACGCAGGGCCGAAGGTTAGTCCTAGCGAGTGTAACTACATCAATTATGTTATATGGAGCCCCAATATGGGCGGACGCTATGTTGGTGAAGTCCTATGCACAAAAGCTGTTAACAGTTTATAGGAGTTTAAGTGCGTTGCGGGTCGCTTCTGCCTATCGAACAGTATCAGAAGATGCAGTGTGCGTTATTTCAAGTATGCCACCTATTGACCTCCTAGCAACAGAACGAAAAAATATATACGAAGAAAACCGGCGTGGTGACAATACCCAAAAGGAAGTTTGGAAATCCGCAAAGGAACAAACCCTACCTGAGTGGCAAAGACGATGGGACTCTAGTGGAAATGGGCGATAGACGCATCGCCTCATACCATGTATTGTTGGCTGGACCAATAGACGACACGGGAAAGTGAATTACTACCTTACGCATTTTTTGAGCGGACATAAGTGTTTTCAAGCCTACCTACACCGCTTCAAGACAGAGGATAATCTAAATTGCCCAGTATGTTTGTGTAAAGTCCGTACTAGATAGTAGGACGGGCTGCTCGAGTCTTACAAATAATTATTTATTCGCGAGAACTAGCCTTCGGCTCGAGAGCCTGTTCTGTTACTAAAGTTATACTCGGACTGTGGAATTGAGAATGTCCCGCGCTGCTAGTCTGCGCGGACACGTATTTTGCATGCGGACGGTATTCTGTTCTAGGCCGCGTTTGGCGGACGTTGCATTTATGTCTGCTTAACTCGTCTTGTGAGTGGACGCTAATAATTAGTCCACAAGTAGAGTACTCTTACCTGGACGTCGTTACTGCGAAGTTGATTAAATTTATTTGGTTCTATTTATATTGATTGTTATGTTTTTATTGGCTCAGAGCACTTCACAGACTTTCAATTTACAGAGTTAATGGAGATAGCTATATTTAGCTTAGGACGTTGTTGTTTCACAGTTGTATTTAGTAAGTTAATCTTATTGATTTATTTATTGTAAACTACTTATGATTTATCTTAACAACTTACTATTATTGATATCCTGCGCACTCTAGATGGTTCTAATCACCCTTTGTGTTAGATGCTGACTTTATTATCTACTCGTGTTTACGTGGCAATTTAAATGTAGGGATGGTCAACTGCTCTTGCTAACGCCGGAGATTCCACTCGACGGACCTTAGCTTGTACTTCTCTCTGTGGCACTTTTCTGTATTCAAAGGGCTCTCTATTGTATGCTATACCAAGGGACGGATTTAGCACGCTCCCAAGGTGTTGGACGGATTTAGCACGCTCTAAACACTAACACTAGCAAACACCGCCGCTTCACCTTAGAATCAGTTGTAACCGCCAGTGAGTAAGTCACTACGCAAAAAGGCACTTCGTGGATCGGCTCCGGGGTTTTTAAAGTCTCGGTACCGATTCGCGCAGTTATGAAATTTAGATGATAACGATCGTCGTAGTCCAATCAGCATTCGTCACAAAGGATCAACGCGTACGCCTTGTAGTCGTCTTTCACGCGCACGAGGAGTGCTGACACAGAGGTCAGAGCACTCGCTCCGATTTTCGGCGCTTAATTGTGTAATGTCACAGTCCGATGCACTTGCGATCCGTATGCACTCTCTACGTGCTCACACGGTTACTGGTTCGCAGAATGTACAAATATATAATTTAAGGGTATAAACGTGGGACTTTACATTTGGAAACAAACGAAGATGCGGAACATGTCTTCTGCAACTGTTCGCGATACGAAATGGAATGAAAGGGACTCGAGCGGTACCTTCAGGCTAGGGTGACCCCTGAGTCAATGATGACAGCTATGCTAACGTCAAAAGATGGCTGGTGCACAGTAAGCAACTACATTAGAAGTTTGATTTATTCTACAGGGTGTCCCATACAGCTGAATAACTCAAAAAATTGCAAGTCATTTAAAAAATGTTCCAAATAAAAGTTGGTAGGTATCGAAGGGCTGATGCAGCCATGACCTTAGCCACGACCTTGACCTACATTCTAAAGGTTATTTGAAGGTCAACTTTAGTTTTTTAAATGAAAACCGCTGTTTTCGATCTCGGATTCCGAAAGAGCACAAAATTCTACGTTCAGATAGGTATTCATGTTAGGGGTCAAAGTGATCCCTAAAGGTCATTTCAAGGTCGAATTCTCGCTTGGTGCAGAAAAGCTCGTTAATCGTGATATTACTGTTTAAGTGAAAGAATGCCATAGATCGGTGACTTCGACAATCATTTGTAACTAATGCGTGAAATGACGCTTTGCATGACCCGGCCACTCAAGGGACAAGTCAGTACAGAGTCAAAAATTTATCAATAACTAGACCCCCTCTCCGCGATGCATACTCGTGCATTTTTCATGCCGGGTATAAGCACCTCCGGAGCCGACGACTAGAACGTGAGGGGCATTCCGGCTCCATTTCTTTGGCCCTGAAAAGGGCCGATTTGTGTTCGTGTAGCTCTGAAAACATCCAACTAATGAAGTTTAGATCGTTCCGTGATCTAGCCAGTTATTTTCCAAGCACAACAGCAACCGACGACGAAAGTTACGTTGAACATTTCCAAGTATGTCGGGTGTTATTCTTCTTATTCTATCCATCATGTTTAATCTTGTTGTTGGAGATTGGCCATACACAGCATCTTTTACGTATCCCCACAAAAAGAAATTCAGTGGGTTCAGATCCGGTGATCTAGGAGGCTACAAGAATGGCCTAGCCCGCCCTATCCATCGATTTGGGAATTATTGATTCAAAAATGTTCGTATGTCACGAGCATAATGAGCGGGGGCACCATCTTGTTGATACCACAAACGTAGTCGGACTCCAAGTGGAACATTCTCTAGGTATCTTGGCAAATCATTTTCAAGAAATTCTGAGTACATTGGACCATTAATGGTACGTTCAAATAAAAGGTGGTCCAATCGCTTGACCGTTACAAATGCCAACCCATACGTGGATGCTTTAACGATGTTGATTTAACACCTCACGATACCAATGTGGATTTTCTGGTGACCAATAACGGCAATTACGCCTATTGAGACTACCATTGCTGATGAACATAGCTTCATCACTAAAACAAACCTCCCAAAAGAAATTTGGGTTCAGATCTAACATCTAAAGAGTCCATCTACAAAATTGTACTCTGAGTACGTAATCTGCTTCGCTTAATTTCTGTACTAGAGTGATGTGATGAGGATGGTAATTGACTGATTGTAACCATCTATGAGCCGTAGATCGAGAAACTCCCAATTGCCGTTGTATTTGACGTGTACTAATATGGGGATTTAAGTGTACCATAGCTAAAACTGCAAGCAATCTAGAATCATTATTATTCTGAAGTCTGTTCCTTCGTCGTTGGCGATGTAGTGCAATGTTTATCACTTGTCGAGCATTAGGATTGGCGGCAATTTGGAAAGTAAGTAAGTCTGTAATTTCTACCACATTCACCCAAGGTTATAAGAATGTCGACTACTTCATTAGGCGTATAATTTGCCATTTTACTGACGAGTATTTTATTAGATTAGTTAATGCTGGTTTACAAATATTCAAAAAAATGCATAAAGCTTACAGACTGACTGCAAAAAATTATGATTCACTTTAAAGCAAATTAAGAATATGACACTACATCGACTTTAACTAAGTTCCTACCGCATCAAAAATCCAGTCCAATGGAAACCATGAGAACTTAGTGAAGTCATTTTTTTTTTGTATGAAGTGTGTTTATTAAAGACAGTATAATAAATACGTATCAAAATATGTTTTGCTCTCGTAACCATATCCGACGGTAGTCGACGATTATGTTTTAATACAGCCAATCTAACTTTACTTAACCCATTAACGTCCAAAACAGAGAAATCGTAAGTCTGTTTTCAACCGTAAATCTATCACATATTTCACGGATATATTCAAAGCAAACATACTTTTTCTTAAGTATTTTTTTCTCTACTTTCCATTTCTGGTATTAGAATTGCGTATTTTTCACTCAAAAATCCAATATGGCGACGTTTAAACAAAAAAAAATGCAAAATTTCAATACTTTTTTATTTAAATCCAATTTCTTGTTGTGTTAACGTTGAGGACGGAACTTTATTTTTCAACTATGAGTGCATAAATGAGTTGTACTTTAAATTCAGTTTGGTCCCGAATCCAGAAATTCAATATGGCGGCTAGAAAATGGCGCCTGAATCGTAAAATTTTGCCCAAACTTTCACGAATTTTTTTCTCGAATATAATGCATTCGACGAAAAAATAAAAAAAATTTTTAAGGTTTTTGATTTTTTACTCAAAAACAAAGTGTTATATAAGAAAAAGTTAGAGAATAAAAAGTACTTAGAATTGACCAAGAAGTATATCTGAATTTTTTCGAGACGATTCGATGAAATTTTCCAATTTGTCATAAATTGCCATTTGGCAAAAATAAAAAAGTTGCTCAAAACTCAGTGAAAAAATTTAGACATATTCCTTGATTGATTCTAAGCACTTTTTTTGACTTTGAATTTTGTGAATTATCAATTTTAAGGTTAGCTTTCGTCCTTCGCTGATATCTGGAAAACTATAATACACATGGAAAAAGTAAAATCTGTTGCAGATTCGTGTCGACGCTCTCTATCGATCTGTGCAGACTAAATGTAAAAAGTTTTGTTTTTAAGGTTAAGAAATCGGTTTCTGTTTGTACATCAAAATCTAGTGGGTTTGGTGCCGAAAATAACAAATGTTTGAAGGGTATAATTACTCCATTGGCTAGCTCTTTTCAGAGCTACACGAACACAAATCACTTTTCAGGGTCAAAGAAATGGAGCCGGAAGGCCCCCTACGTTCTCGACTTCGGTTGTACAGACTTGTCCCTTGAGTGGCCGGGTCATGCAAAGCATCATTTCATGCATTAGTTACATATGATTGTTGAAGTCACCGATTCATGGCATTTTTTCACTCATACAGCAATATCATGATTAACCAGCTTATCTGCACCAAGCGGGAATGCTACCTTGAAATGATCTTCAGGGATCACTTATATAATTTCTTTAATAACATTAAAGAATACATACGTTAGTTTGTAATCGTGATTGCGAGGCGATTTTATTATTAGTGATGTATAGTTGCCCATATTTCCTTGCTTAAGTTATACTGATTCACAAATCAAGTCCAAAACATAACATTACTAATTATCGACCGATCTCTCTTACATCAAATTTTGCTAAAACTTTTGAATGAATTATTTATACCAGAATATATGACTTTGTTGAGAAACAAAACATAATATTAAAAGAACAATTTGGTTTCATGAGAGGGATTGGTAAAAAAAATGCAATTTATACTTTAATGGATACACTGTATAATAATGTTGACCGGCGAACTTTCTTGGATTTGGCTAAGGTATTTTGAGGTGACCATGCTAGTAAAATATCAAGACAATAACTGACGACTTCTATCTCACCGTTTTGACAAAAGGTGTCAAGGCAGGGCTTTTTAAATGTAAAAAGTAGTGGAAAAAGCCTGTGGCGGGAGGCGAAAATCAGTGCAGCTTCTTCAGTTCTTGATTAACTTTCGCCGACTAACGATCTACGTAATATAATTTATGCGTATTTTAAGTGTCACGGAAATTAACTAACGTGCGGTTTACCGATACCGCGTTACTTCGTCACCACTACCACCTCGCGTCCCTATGTTGTCGCAATATTTAGAAGATGCGGTACTCGACAAGGAGGTTGCTGCTATATTGGCGAGAAGCCCAGTACCCGGAATGTTGCTCTGTCGCTCGCCAAGGTACCTCTTTAAAGCAGAGACACTTTCGATAGAGAAGAAAGAGACCTTATCTCGATACTGTTCAGTAGGCAGAAGCGACCTGCAATGCACTTCTTCTATAAACTGTTGATAGCTTCCGTGCATAAGACTTTACCAACATAGCGTCCGCCCATATTGGGGCACCATATAACATAATTGATGTAGTTACACTGGCTAGGAGTAACCTTTGACTCGGTGTTGGCATTTGGCATTAGTCGCAATAGTGCAGCACTGTCTTTAGCTGCCTTATTACTTACCCTCTTAAGATGCTGCTTAAACGTTAGTCTGGCATCCTTAGTGATTTCCAGGTACTTAATGGTCAGCTAAGAGTCTATTTCGTGTCCGTCCACTGACAGCGTTATTTTTACTATTTCCTTCCTACTAGATATAAGGATAGTCTCCGTTTTATGGCAAGCAAGCTCAAGTCCAGTCCGCTTTAGCCAATCGGGAATTATACCTACTGCCTCATTAGCGATTTCCATCACTTCTTCCGTTTGCTTTGCTACTATTACTACTGAAATGTCATATGTGTGTGTGTTTTTTTTCTGTCTTGGAGAAAGAGGTATTAGGGAAAATCTTGGAAAGACCATAGCATGACCTTGTTTGTAGGGTCGTCGAGACAGCCCCATCCCCGATGTCAGCCGTGTGTCGGATTCCCACCGTCTCAACCCATCCCCTCTACGGCCAGGTGAAAAAACACCCAGCCGTAAAAAGGAACGTCCTCTTTGCCTTTATCGACCCTCGGTAAAGGTACCTAGCTCCATCTTCTATTCCCCTGAACTCCGCGGTACCACCGTCATGCAATGCTTCGCAGGGGGGGGAGGGGTGAGGCGAAAGGCGCTCCTGGTTGATGTGGTCGTCATCACTATACTCACCCTTCATTTTCTGCTTCGCACATACACACGTACATATTAAGCCTCTTTGTCTTGCTCTGTCTTCTTCGTTTTTCCCGACTTTCTTAAGAATGTCAGCTGCATAGTTGATGACTGCTCACCATCCCTCCTCTGAGGTCAGCATCCCCGTCACAATCGACTCAGGAGTTACTCTGATCTGAAGATAACTCTCAAGTTCCTCTTGCTCTTGATGATATCGTAAGCACTTGCAAAAGATGTGATCAACATCCTCTATTGCATCCGAACATATTAAGCAGTTCGGATGATCGTCTAGTTTGAACCGATGCAAGTACGCCCGGAAACATCCGGGCGTACTTGCATAGGTAGTAGTATACGGCGTAGTAGTTAACTTTCCCATGTCTTCTTCTAATCCAGTCTTCTATCCTTGGTATAAGGCGATGAGTCCATCGTCCTTTGGCACTAGCGCCCCATCTTGTTTGCCATTCAGCCATAGTCTTCTTTCTTGCGACATCCCAGATCTCCTTCTGGCTTTTGTTACTCGATCGTTTCCTAGCTTCGAATACGTCCTTTCTTTTTAACGCTAAGAGGTCAATGGCTGGCGTACCTTCTATAATGCAGGCAGCATCGTCCGATACCGTACAGTAAGCGGACACCACTCTTCGTGCACTTCGCCTATACACGGTAGTCTTTTGTGCATACGATTTCACTTGCCTCGCATCTGCCCATATTGGGGCTTCGTATAGTATAATTGATGTGGTTACACTGGCTAAGAGTAACCTTTGCTTCTGAGATGGCCCTCCTACATTTGACATTAATCGTGATAGCGCAACTCAAACTTTTGCTGCTATATCACTGATTATTTTCACATGCTGTTTAAAACTTAGTCTTGCATTGGTGTTGATGCCCAAGTATTTGATTGTTGGTTGAGGAAACGATCTCATGCCCATCCACTGTCAGTACGATTTCCTTCATCTTCCTTTTACTGGAAATGAGGATAACTTCCGTTTTGTGACTGGCTAGTTCCAGTCCCGTCTATGTTAGCTATTGTGTATTATACGGATTGACTCTTCAGCTATGTCTGTCAACTCTTCTTTATGTTTTTCCTACTATCATCACTGCTATGTCGTCAGCGAATCCTACGATTGTTGTTCCTTCAGGTAATTGTAGCTTTAGTACCCCGTCATACATGATGTTCCAAGTCGGTGGGCCAAGTACTGACCCTTGGGGGACGCCTCCTGTAACTTCATATGTCTTGGTACTATCTTCAGTGTCATATAATATAATTCTGTCCTTCAAGTAGTTGGACATCATCTATCTTATATATAAGGGCACATCCTGCTTCCGGAGTGCTTTGTGTATTTCACTCCATCTGGCTGAATTGAATGCATTTTTGACATGTAACTATGGCGCAATACATCTTTTTTCCTCTCATCCATTTTTTCCCCTCTATCGCTGTTTGTGCGGTGTTAATCACTAGACTAACTGCGTCCAGAGTTGAACGCTTCTTTCTGAAGCCATATTGGTGTTCCGCTAATCCTCTTTTTCCTTTAAAAAAATGATCCATTTTGACGCAGATAATGCGTTCCAGAATCTTCCTTGGGGTATCCAACACGCAGAGTGGTCTGTATGATGATGACTCCTCGGGTGGTTTCTTTTCATTTGGCAGAAGCACTAGTCGCTGTTTTTTTCCAGTTTGTGGGAAATGTTTTCTTTTCTAGACATGTATTGTACAAGTCTACGAAGACCTCTGGATGAGCATGAATGGCATGCTTCAACGCAACATTTGATATGCCATCCGGCCCTGGGGCCTTGTTGTTGTTGTTGTGTGTGTGTGTGTGTGTGTGTGTGTGTGTGTGTGTGTGTGTGCTCGCGTGTGTTTATATTAAGATAGTACTAGCGGGGATACCCCCTTATTGTGCTTCAGATATCAAACGATATTGAATTTTTTACCTACTTATGCATTAAAATTTATGCAATCAACTGGTGCAAAACGTAACATTAAATCTTAATACCTTACGTATAACAGTATCTTATCCAACAAAGGACTACCAAGTCATGGATCATTCCCGCAGGTGGGTTTATTACTACTAGTAATCACCCGAGGAATTATCGACTTTAATCCCGTGTTGCATATAGAACTTTATTTACGACTTAGCTGTGCAGCTATTTTTTTGTCTTAAAATTTATCATAGTGGCCTTTTGGTCAAAAGTGGATTACTGTCCGCATTTACGAAAAATCAGCTGCTAAGATATTTCTCTAATTTTCAGCTTGTTGAACGACTTCAAGAAGAAAAACGATTAGAACAGATAAAACGGAAAGAAAGAAATGAAGCCTATTTGTTTATGACTGTAAATGTTTTATTTGAAGATAGTTTTAACGGGCATCAAGGAAATGACCTATATGACCAAGAAAAAGCATTATATAGAGTATTTCGGGTGCGTAAGCAAGCTTCACTTTTAGAGTTTCTTGAAATACTCAGCGAAAGTTTGGTAAGCAAATATTTTTTATTTAATTAATATTTTCGTTAAAAAAGAAGCATCCATTTGCATAATGATATATCTGAACTGTGCACACAACTTATCATCATATTTAACGAATTAAAATTGTCTAATTAATAAGTAAAAAGTATTAAAAAAATATGATAGTGATTTTGCACGGAAATAATTATAACATAAATAATTTAAATTGTGACTTCAATTGGTCATTGTTAAGTGTCATCAAGATAACGACTACAACTTGAATTGTTGAAAAATGAAGTGTCCAATTCGATATTTTGATTTCTCCTAAATTGTTTTAAAAACCGCTGCCAATTCTTTGTCACGTAGCTTCTTTCAATAAAATTAATATTTTGTTTAATTATACAGTGCATTCATGATTTATAAAATGTTAAATTTTATTCGATCGGTCGTGCGCGCGCACACACAGCTATTTGCACGTACATTTTCTAAAAACGCATGATTCGAACTCTAAACACCTCCAAATACGTTTCTATGATATTTTAGCAAAACTGAAAATTTTACTATTTTACAGCTTCCTCTAGGAGGATGCAAAAAAGTAATATATTATGTACCAAGGGCGTAAAGTGGGCTTTTTTAGGCCGAGGGTGAAGTGTGGAGTTGGCAGTACAAGTCAAGACGAGTTAGCACGAGCCGAAGGTGAGGGCGCGGGGCGTTGACGAACCGCAGATAAGTACTGCAACCACACGACGCCAAAAAGCCCGCATAGCCCTTGGTGAACATCATATTTTTTGTAATGCATGTACTGATTTCTGCGTTTACACACATGCACATAAACAAATGTACATAATTATACACACGCATATATGTATATTTGATGTGAACTATTGACCATTTTCTGTAAAATATTTTAGCAGGCGTTTTTAATTTTTTTTTGCCTGGTGGGCGTTTTTCATTTTTTCCCGCAAATGCGGCATATGCGGGGAAAAATATAAAAAATGCCCGCTAAAATTTACAAAAAAGTTTTTTAATGTAGTATATATACAGGTTCATGATACAATACATACTACTAATAAGTTTAATGTTAAGTTTTATAAATTCAATCCAAAGGAAATTTTTACTATTAAAAAAGAAATATACCATTTTTTACTGTAGTATACACGTATAAAATACTCGGTGTATGTATTTTAGTAAATTAATTTGAGCTTATCGATTAGATTTTTTGCGTTTTTTCGAGATAAATTTCTAATTTTGCTTCTTATATATAGCACCGATTGAAAGGTTGGGACATTTATTAGAATTTAAATATTGTGAATCTGTGCTACCTGTCGGAAGGTTATAATCAAAGTGTTGGAAAAGGACAGAGCTACCATTCTGTTGTTCTGCTAGCAGAAGGCAAATATTATAAAACACAGCTGATATAGTTGTTCCGGACGTAACCGAGGGCTACTAGGGATAAGACCAAGTGCAGCGTATTTATTCTTTATTAATAATGTATTTTACCTATTAGTAAATTTAGCAAACGTTTCTCCGTCATTTGGCTCTCATATGCGCGAATCGACAAGGCGATTCGTGGCTTCAGCCCAATACGGTTAGGAGTGATTTTATAATCATTCCTAGACTGCCACAACCCCCTCTAGGAGTTTTACTCCGCGGATTTTGAGGGTCACTTTCAGTGCAGAGAGGCTAAAGGGCCGATCTGTGACTGCCAGGCCAGAGAGTCGATTGGCGGGAGGCGTTCGCGCGGGTGCATGACTGCATGTGCCCGCGCGAACGCCTGTATAGATATAGAGGAGCACGCGCACTGCTTCGAGTCCCTTCGGTAGTCCTCGGGAAAGCGTCTTTGTTTTAGCGGGCCCGAGTTTTCGGTGGCGTTTAATGAGTAGAGCGTCAGTTCTCGGCGACAACTTGTGAGAGAAGGTCACACAAGGACCGATCGTTAGGAGATTTCAATGAAGTTATAATATCTGATCAACAATGTTTTCACAGTTTATTTTTGAACCTTGATGTAGTCTTGTCCCATACTATAGTTCTGGGTATTTTTACACTGAGTAAATACAGCTGATGTTTTAATACATAAAAATAGCTGGTATTTTAACAAATTTTATTTGAATGTGTATAAATAGGTTATAGCAATAACCCCGAGAAAAAGAAGAAAAGTGTAGTGCTATTTATAAAAGCAGAGAAGTAGAGTGATTTTATTATGTTATATTTTAAAAGTTCTATAAACAAGTATTGTTATAAAATATGTGCAAGTAGAGTTCTAAAGGTAGGTGTGCGACTACGCACATTGGCAAAAAGTAATCTCGGGGAAGACACAAGAAGATGATAAGACGATTTATTGGAGAAACTTATCAGGATAAATCCAGAAATAAGTCTGACTTTCAACTTACTCAAGAAAAATCTCAACTCCAGCAGCGTAAGCCACTACTGAGGTACGCTAGGTCCTCCGCTACGTCACAGCGTTGTCACTTCTTGCACTTACTAGCAACGTCGCTTAGACGCGCGCTGGATATCTCTAGTAATAATTACAAAAATCTGCTTTTGAATAGATTTTTATAATAGCGTAAAATTGGGCTACCTATTATCAATTAAATAACCCTAGCAGAACGAATAAGGAAAAAATCCCACTAAACAGACAATATTTAAATAACGTAAACCGAATAACGTAAACACCCTCGAAACCAACTTCGGCAATACGTGTAACTGCACACGCCGAAAATATTACGTGACAGTACTACAACAGAGGTAAATGAACAAAGCAGCGACTGTTTACAGTATGCGCTTAAAACTGAAGCATTTATCGTTCGAATTCCTTTGTTGGAATCATAATAATATTTCGGATATTGAAGACTGAAGGGATGCCTTCGTACGAAATGACTGGCAAAGCCTCGATCAACGATTGGGTTGTGAAAAGCGGTGAGTTTTGGATCAAACTCAGCAGTTAGCTTAGCTGAGCTGCAACGACCTTTGGCACACAAGGTTTATATTAAAAGAAGTAAGAGTACTGCAGCTTCTGAAATAGCCTTAGAGGCACCGACTTTTTCCCGAAACTTATCACAGAATTCAGATGCTGATTTGTTGTCAGGCAGATATCTTATCTTGGATAGATCATTTCTAACTGTGATAGTAGTCGTACGTGATTCGCATCGTTCTTTTAATTTGATCGGAATTTCTTTAAGTTTATCCAGATTTATGATTTTATTGTAATAAACCGTGTTTATTCTATCGATAATTATGTCTCTTTCTTTGATCTTGTCATCTATGAACATTTAATCTTTATGTAATTTATTTGACGTGATTTCCAGAAAGAAGTCTTCAAATATTTTAAATTTATGACCCATGGGCAATTTATAATTTCTAGTCGTTTGGTGATCTCTCCATGAAATCTCTTTTTTTTAATTATTTAGTTAAATTTAACAAACTGTTTCCTTTAGAACTCTTTTCTTTTTTTATTTTTTATTAAGGTGTACCTTAAGTATGTTTTCTATTAATTCATTAATCAAAGTCGCAGATAACAATTTTTAGTTGATCTTTAACGACAATTTTTAAGTTTATTTATATGAACTTATAAGTATATCCAAATGCTCTTTGTCTGTTATAATTTTTAATCATATAGTTAATATTATTGCTCGACTCAAGATGACTAACGATAGTCACTTTTCTATAAACATTCAATTTTATTACTGTTGTAAAGAATGAATAGCGTTTATTTACGACTAAACTATAATAGCCACTTTATTCCTTGAAAAGCGGGACTAAAGTAGCATTTTATTCCCTCATATTTTTTTTTCCCACAAATTTACTTTATTGCCGCATTTTACAATTTATGCACAACAAGATTGTAGTTAAAATTATTAAAAAGTTCAAATAAGAAATAGTGTACACAAAATACAAAATGATTTTCAACCCTAATTTTTTAACTAGAATTGTATCCTTTAAATATCTATAATTTACCTATATTACCTCTTCCAAACGTCAGCAAAATGAGCACTGAATTCAATTTTTCACGCTATTTATACATATTTTTACTCATGTGCAGACTTAATTAATAAACAACGGGTGAATATTTAAATAAATAAAACTGGCACAGCCTTTCGAACTTTAAGTCTGTTTTAATACTAAAATATTTTGAATGCAATACTATATCAGATCATTTTAGACAATCTTAAAGATTGAAATATCTAGGATTTACCGATCTTGCTGCTAAAAGGTGTAACGGTTTAACTTCCCCGGGAAACTGGATAGTCAGTCGGTTCCAGAATCTGGATAGGGGAAAAGGGCAAGAAAAGAGTCTGTTCTTATATTTTTAATAATAACAAAATATATTTCTTAAGTAAAGAATAGGAATTGGGAATCAGTTGTTAAATACCGGCTGAAACAGAAATCAATTATGCGTCTTGTTAAAAATATTTCGCCTTTATGAATAGGATTGTTTAAACTAACGCAGTTAACAATTTACAAGAATATCTACGCGATTTCGTTACAAGAATGATTCAGTGTTCAAGGCTATGGTATTTCGGTACGGTGGCGGTATGACGGATCGGTGGCGAATTATGAGATTAGGAATTCATTCGGTACGGTAGAGTCGTGTGCGCATGGCTACACCGATCCGAATATGTCGCGTAACAACGATCTCGACCGCTCTGTGTGCGCACAGTAATGGCCGGGATAGTGCATCGGGGTTTTGAGATTATCCCTCGGATTTGTGGAGTCGTGTGCGCACGGCTTCGCAAATCTTCGTCGCTTGTCTCGTTCCTCCCTTTATCCTGTGTGCTCACAACGATAAAGCGAGCGAGCGTAAGGCTGGCTTTGTTGGTTAGGATATCTGCGGTGACACCGGTTATTGTCATGTGTGCTCACGTAGACGAGGCTCGATGTCGCTCGGGTGTTCCAGGTTGCCACGTGTGCTCACGTCGGCAATTCGGAGTTTCGGGTTTCGGAGGGTCGGGTTTCGGTCTACCAAATTGGCACGTGTGCTCACGAGACGATTCCGTCGGCGCAGATCTATCTCTCGCTGTTCCCTGTAGTAACGTGTGCGCACGATGCTACCTGGAGTGGAGCTTATAAAGTGCGTACGCCGCTCGCGCCACCTGGCGCGTCGTCGCCAATTCGCTAGCCGCTGTCGCGCTCTGCGCTCGTACGGACTCGCCTTGCGGATGTTGCCGCCTTCACACTTTATATGTGCGAGAATCGTATCTCGTCACAAAGGTCGGAGCAGACTGAGCACTAAAACTAATTTTTTACGCTATTTAATTATATTGTCACGCATGCAAAGACGTCATTGACGCGAGTTGCGTCCCGGAAATACTTGGAAGTCGCTGGCCGATGTGCGCGAAAGTGAGCCGCTGATTCGCGCGTGGCGCGAGACGAGCAGCCAAGCGCTGGGCAAAATATAGGTGCAATAAAACTATTCACTCTTGTGTGATTATTTCTTCCTTCCTCCACCACGTTCTCCCAAACGTCGGCGATTACATCAAATCCTACCAAATAATGAAAAATCCTAGCGCGTTCGAGGCGTTAGGTGTAGCGCACCTGTGCTGGGAGGCACAGCGTCGCACTCTCTATATTATAAAAATACTTTTGCGCTGCCGCCATTTCAGATAAGTTTCCCCCTCATTTGGCTCCCCTCAATTTGTCACCCTCAATTGATCCCCTCATTTACTTCCACTCTGACTCGGATAGACAATCTGGCAACAACGTGTAAAAATATTGTTCTAAGAAACATGAAAAAATTTTTTTTGGACCGTCAGACTGCAAGTAGTCAAAAATCAGGAATAAATCATGAACATTCTTGTTTCAAAAGGAATTATTAGTATTTCCAACACTTAAAAGATTCGGGTAGATTCTGCTGAGGATATTCAGACATAATTATTTATACAAAACGTCCAATTTTGAAACAATTAAAGACAATCTCTGTAAATAAAAAGATAACAGAAAAATAAACGCTTGCCAAAGCCCAGTCTGCTAAATGATGGGAGTAATTACCTTTTTAAAGGTATGTTTTATAGAGATTCTAATTAGTATCATTATATTCGATAATTTTTAGTTCTCATAATTGAATATTCAACTAAAATGACATTCGGAATTGATAACGTATGGCTGGATGAGGATCACTGACGATCCCCCAAGAAGATAATCATCGAATAGTGTGTCAAGAACTAAATGAGTTGGATCATGAAGTTTCGTAAGGCAAACATAATGCTATTGTTCTATCAGTCATAGACGATAGTCAAAGAGTCTGGGATACGGGATTCAAATGGCGAAATTCAATATTCTCCACATAGGATGTTGGAAATGGGCATACTTTTTCATGCAAGGAAACAGTCTGAATATCATTAAAGGAACACAAGAGTCGAATTAAAACCCAAGTTTGATATTTTAGGTACCACAAGTCAAGAGAAGGCAAGATTGTAAAACTAACGTGCAAGGGTTCAAATAACTCACACGCAGCAAATCGGAGTAGAAGGAAATTCTTAGATGTAGCAAAAAGGCAGCCGACACTCGCAATGAAGACTCAAAATTTAAATACAATTAACCAATATTATTCAAGTACCAAGTCAGTCGCAATATGTCAAACCTTGATATGGCTAACCTTAATCCAATCTTATACAAGTAGATAGTAAGAGTGGAGGATACTCGTTTTATATATATATATATATATATATATATATATATATATATATATATATA
>QLSS01000162.1:46197-58472 GCA_024372645.1 Trichomalopsis sarcophagae | reverse complement strand
ATATATATATATATATATATATATATATATATATATATATATATATAAAGTCGGACAAAGCCCTATCTCATCGATCTCAGGGTATTTTGTATTTCCAAACTTTTAGAAAAACAAAAAGTCTGATCGAAATTTTCTTTCGGGAGAACGATTCATTAAACTTAACACTACGGCGCTACAGACTCGGTTTTTCATTTGCAAGCTTATTTAAAAAGTTTTATGTAAAACTAAACGTCCGATCAAAATTTTTATCCCTTGGTCGAATGATTCAGTAATCCTAACACTAGAACGTTACAAGCTAGGTTTTTCATTACAAACTTTATTTCAAAAGTCATATGTAATAGAAAAACAGTGTTCTTAGCGACGACATTCCCTTAAAGAACCGGTTAATCCAGACAAAAAGATTATCAAAATTTTCGCCTGATACGATAAATGAAGGGCAAAGATCGTTCTTCAAAAAATGCAAACACAGCCACTTTTGGAATTTGAAGGATGGAAAGAATTAGAATAATTTGTGTATTTATAATTTTTTAATAAAATTTACAAATAAAAACTAGCATATACAGTAATGATTTTTTAATTATTTTTACCAGGATAAAAAAAGCCTCGTTAATCAAAAGTTAAGAAAAAATCCCCCATGTATCTTTTAATTGTTATTTAAAAAAAAAAATAAAATTTTAATTGTTAATTTAACAAAATTTAATAAATAACTAAATTCTAATCGTTAATTAGAACAAAATTTATAATGCTGGTGCGTATATTTATTCATATCACGGTCTCATATTCATATAAGAGTGATTCTTGTGAAATTGGGCATAAGTGGTATTGTTAACAGCGCTTAGCAAGAATAATGAATAAAAAGACCATGTAGGATGCTTTGAAAGATCAAGCATGCATTGTCACAACTTCCTAGATTATCTACGTCTAAATCTGGTGAGGATAAAGCTAGTGGAAGTACTCAGGTGAGTAGCTTTGTTAAGAATAACTTTTTGAGCTTTAGAGATTATTTATACTATACTTGTTCATTTTTTCTTCTCAGCCGTAGATGGTGATTTTCCTTACCGAGCAGCGTCTACAAAAAAGCAGCCATCTTCGACCCTTTTCAGCAATAGTGGATTCGACAACGACTCTGGTATTCTTATGGAGGAGTTCTAACCTGTATTTCCACAAGAACACAAAAGAGGAGATCGAGGTGCACTGCTTGTCCAACGAGTTTAAACCTCTTAAAAAACCTCTTGTTGTAGAAGACAATACCACATGACAGTCATTTTTTTTTCAATAACTTTGGCAGTCCACCCAAGTCGCAAAGTACGCCGAGGCGTCCAAACAGAAGTCCTAGATGGTCAAAGAGCTAGCGGAGACAGACTTTTTTGCCGACGACTTTGGTAATTCTGTAAGAAAGGCCGTGACGTTGTGCCTCCCAACACAAGTGCGCAACACAACTTCGCATGCGCTAGGATTTTTTTAATCGTAGGATTTTGTGCGATCATCACGTTTGAGAGAAGGCTAGGGAGGAGGAAAATAATCACACACAATGGTTAACAGTTTATTGCACTCCGTATTTCGCCCAGCCCTTCCCTACAACACGGTGGCTATAGTACCTCCCGCGCACAATGTAGCCACGCAGGGCTTATGCTGGCACGCTTACATACGAGCCGCGCTCATGCAGCAGACAGAGAGCTACAGGCCCAGGTCCAGTGCAGTGACGGCTCTCTCTCTGTCTCTCTCTCTCTCTCTCTCTCTCTCTCTCTCTCTCTCTCTCTCTCTGCCAACTTTACGTGAGTACACAAAGTCCTCCTGTTCAGCTATGCTTATTTTTCTTTGCACTCTTACTGCCACACGCTCCCTTCGGTCCTATTATTTTGTAGGTTGTTGCATGCGCTATTCTGCAACCTTTATTGTGCTATAATATTCACTAGAGGCTGCAACTTCCTACAACGCTTTTTTCCTGCTTCAACATCTGTCGCTGACAGAAGTGATCCACGTGTAGCCACCTGTTGGACAGACGGATCACCACCATCAACCTCTCTACCATAAAACACAGTCGATAACTTACCACCTGCTATTATCGTCTACAATGAGCGGAATTGGTGAGAAAAATGCCGAAACGCCCGTTACGTGTGCTCACTGCAATAAAACGGCAAGGGAAAGATGAAGACATGTGAGTTGTGCAATGAGCATTTCCATACCATGTGTGTCGCTCTTCGTTCCATAATGGTGGGAAATGCTGCCACACTCGCCTGTGCTGACTGTGCAGGGGAATACGTCGTCGTCCCGCCCAAGATCACGCAGACGAGGGCGAAATCAGCGGCAGCGACGGCAGCAACGGCAAGCACATCCGCCAAGGGCACGCCTGTAATAGGTGTGCCCAAGAAGAATAAGTCTGCGCCCTCATCTCTTGCCAGCTCCAGAAGCCAGTCGCCTGCGAGAACATAGGCGACGTCCATCGAGGGATCCCTCAAGAACATCTTTGCGGCACTGGACGAGATCAGGAGGGTCCAAAATGAGGCCCTGCAGGCACAAAACACCGTGTCTGAAAGGGTCTCACGAATCGAGAAGAGACTTGGCCCCCTTGAAAAACGCCTCAAAGCCCTTGAGTCCTCCATCTCTGAGCTGCAAGCACAATACCAAGAGCTGTCGTCAAAGAGCTCCGCAGAGCAGCGGAACAACAGCATTGCATCGGAGGAGATCAACAACCTCCGCAGTGAGCTGGCTGAGATCAGGAGGAAGCAGGAGCACTCTGCAAACAACGTTGTGGTGATTACCGGCCTGGCCTATACCCGGGAGACATCACTGCAACTCCTGACTTTCTCTGTACTGGCTGCACTGGATCCCACGGTCCTGAAGCGGGACGTGGCAACCGTCAGGATCATGGGGAGACTGGACACAACCAACAACAATGCGCAAGGTGACAGCAGATTCCCACCTCTAGCTGTCACTCTTTTTTCTAGTGCGCTGGCCCGCTCCATCATAGTGGCCAAGGCTAGGAAGTGCAAGCTTCACACTAGTGAATTGGATGATGCACTACTGGAGGTAGCGTGAGCTCTCTGTCTAGACCACCAGGGACTCATCAACATCAATGAGCTGCTTCCTCCAGACATCCACAAGCTGCGAGCAAGGCCAGGCTGGAGGCAAAGAGAAGAAGGGGATGCCGCTCTTATGTGAGGGACGGAAGAATCTGCATCCGTTCTAGCGAGGACAACGAACGGGCCACCATCATCACTACAGATGCTGATCTAGAAGCTTTTTTAGACCGTACGCCGCCAACAGCCAACACGGACACTACACACTAAAACACTTACACATCATCCCACCAAAGCCACCGTCTAAAACATAAAACTCATTCACATCTACTTCTAAAGCGACTCTGTCTGGGGGCCTAAGGGTCCGTCATTTCAATGCGAATTCCCTTACGGGTCACATTGAGATGATCAAGTTCTTCTTGTCCACTCGTTCTACCTTCTACGTAATTGCTTTAACGGAGACCTGGCTAAGCGACAAGATATCGTCCATCCCTTCACTGGACGACTACACTCTGTACAGACGGGACAGAAACAGGAACGGTGGAAGTGTGGCTCTCTACATCCATCACTCATTGACAGCTAGTATTATCTCGTCATCTGATGGTGAATGGTTGGGCAAACCAGATAAGGCGGAGTATCTTTTCTGTGAAATCACAGCTAATGGAATATCGCCCATCTTCGTGGGGGTTATGTATCGCCCTCCTCATTCTCGCTTTATCTAGGGATCTAATTTCATCGAGCAACTAACAACACATATGCACAATTACTCCACGAAGGTCATCATGGGTGATTTTAATGCAGACCAGCTTTCCTCGTCTGAAGACGCCAACTTCATCAAGGCTTTCATTGACGAGAACTCCCTTATTTCTGTGCCATATGGTGCAACCCATCACAGACAGGACTCTGACACCTGGCTCGACCTATGCTTAATCGATGAGCAGGATCGCCTGCTCTCATGTTGGAAGACTGACACTCCTTTCATCAACGGACATGACCTTATCACAGCCTGCGACGTTGCAAACGTCGCAGCCGCGTCGAGACGAGGAACCTCGTTCGATGCGGCCAAGCCCTGAGTGCGCGGAAGAAACAAGCGAGTTGTTGTCGGCGCCGGCCTGTCCTCAAGTTCGGGGAACGGGCTAGCTAACCGTCATCGTCGGCGCGAAAGTGAGCATCGTTGGCGCGAGAGCGAGCCTCGTCGGCACGCGCGCTGGAAGGTCCTCCGCATGTCGCGAGCCAATCAGTGGGCGCCGATGCGCGGCTCGCTATCCGCGCGGACTGGCAGCCAATCGGGAGCCAGCAAGAAGCGCGGGCCCGACGAGCACGAGAGGAGAGTGAACGCGAGAACGAGCGGAGAAATGAGAGAGTTCTCTCACGACTGTCGACGGAGCACGTCGACGTTTGTGAGAGTTGAGTGCGTTCTCCTCTGCTTGTCGACCCGAGGTCGACGAATAGAGGAGATTGGGAGAGTCTCCCAAGAGTGTTTGAGAGTGCGCGTGTGTTTTAGGTGCAGCGCGTTGGCACTAGAGGAGATTGGGAGAGTCTCCCAAGAGTGTTTGAGAGTGCGCGTGTGTTTTAGGTGCAGCGCTTTGGCACTAGGAAGTGCCAATGCCCGGACGAGCCAGCGGCCATCCTGACGAGAGGGAGGAGGCCGGCCAGTCCGCCACCATCATCCGGAAGACCAGAGCAGCCAGCAACATCGGCGTGGGAGAGCCGATGCCGCCAGCTGCTATCAGGTCCGGGAGGAGTCCCGGAGACGACGACGGGAGCACCGACGGACGTCTACCGGAAGCCGAGAGAAGAGAGCGAGTAAGCGAGAGAGCGAGAGAGAGAGAGAAAGCCGTGAGTGTGTGAGAGAGAGAGAGTGAGTGAGACGAGAGAGTGGTGTGCGGTGCGGGCGCACACCTCGACGTCATCCACGCGAGGCGTCGAGCCAGCGTGCGCGAGAGTGAGAGAGAGAGAGAGAGAGGAGAGTGAGTGAGACGGGAGAGTGGTGTGCGGTGCGGGCGCACACCTCGACGTCATCCACGCGAGGCGTCGAGCCAGCGTGCGCGAGAGTGAGAGAGAGAGAGAGAGCCAACCGTCAACGGACTGGACCTGGGCCTGAGGCCTGCCGTCTGCTGCACGAGTGCGGCTCGTGCTTGAGTGCGCCAACAGAAGCCCTGCGTGGCTACATTGTGCGCGGGAGGCATCATTGCCACCGCGTTGTAGGGAAGGGCTGGGCGAAATATAAGAGCAATAAAGTGATAACCATTGTGTGATTATTTTCCCCTCTCCCTAGCGTTCTCCCAAACGTGACGATCGCGTCAAATCCCACGAAACAAGAAAAATCCTAGCGCATGCGAGGCGCTAGGTGTTGCGCACCTGTGTTGGGAGGCACAGCGTCGCAAGCCACACTTGACGTACAGATTCCACGCCACGTACCTGCTACATACACTTACAGAAGCTACAAAGGAATCTGTGCTGAGAAGCTAAGGGACTTTATTAGCGCATGTTACTGGTCACCTTCACCACGCAATCACTTGACGAATGCATTACCATCTTTAACAACAACATCACGAAAGCCATAAATCATCACGCCCAATTAAAGACTGTTGTAACACCTATACGTAAGCGTCACCCTTGGTTCACCACGGCTCTTCGTGACCTTTTAACTGAAAGGAATAGACTCTACAGGCGCTTTCGCAGAAGTCGTCTACCTTGGCATCTATAGTTTTATAGAATCGCAAGGGACGACGCTCATAGACAGGTCGAGGAGGCTAGACTGAATTACTATTATTCACGCTTGTCTACTCTGACCGACGTTGCATGCAAGATATGGAGAGAGCTTGAGAATCTTGGTATTACTACCTCTAAATTTTTCTCTCCACCTGCTCGGTTCTCTCCAGATGCTCTCAACAAACACTTTAGTTCCATCTTAAATGATCCTCAAGCTCCATCTGTTGAGGAGTATCTGCGAACCCTCGAGAGTCTAGACCTCCCTGATCACTTCATCTTCAGGGCTATCACAGAGTCGGACGTATTTGCTGCAGTATCACACTTCAATATCCAGGCCAGGGGAAGCGATGGCATCCCACAGGTTGTAATCTCTAAGGCATTGCCAATACTCGCTCCTTTACTTTGTCAAATTTTCAACCTGTCTTTACGCGAGGCATGCTTTCCTTCTGCCTGGAAATCATCGCTCGTAAGAGCATTAAACAAGATCAACTCTCCAACAGCTGTAACAGACTACCGTCCGATCTCTCTACTTTGTTTCCTATCCAAGGCGCTGGAGTGGCTGGTACACAATTTCATCTCTGAATACCTTGAAACAAACAAACTTTATCTTGACAATTCCCAAACTGCTTTTCGCACTGGCCACAGCACGCAGTCCGGCTTAATTAAGCTGACTGATGATGTCAGGCTTGGGATAGGCAGGAAGAAGGTCACTCTTTTACTTCTATTTGATTTTAGCAAGGCGTTTGATACGGCGTGTCACGTCAGGCTACTCGGAAAGCTATCCTCCTTCGGCTTCTCTAAGCAGGTTATCCGCTGGCTTGCATCTTACCTCTCGGGAAAAGAACAGGCCGTCATTCGCGACAACAATGAGATCTCTACCTTTCTACCACTAAACACCGGTGTCCCACAGGGGTCAGTTTTAGGTCCCTTGTTACTCTCGTTGTACAACAATGATATTGGTTTTTGCCTAGATTCAGATGTGTCCTATCTAATCTACGCGGATGACCTGCAGATCTACAGCCAATGCCACCTTGAGGAGCTCAACTCCTGTTTTGTCAGGATGAATGCTAACGCCGAGAGGATAATGGGCTGGGCTGCACTGAATAGACTTAAACTGAATGTAACTAAAACTAAGGCTATCGTCCTGGGTTCCCCCTACTATATAAACGCTCTACCTTCTACTGCTAACACCTATATAAACATAGGGGGAGCCCAGGTCAACTTTGAATCATCGGTGCTCAACCTGGGGCTGGTGCTTGACTCCAAACTTACGTGGAAAGAGCACGTTACACAAATTTGTAAACGTGCTCACTCTTTAATGTATCGGCTCTATTTTTTTCGGAAAAGCACTAGCCTCATATTGTGCTAACATTTAGTGCAAGCACTCCTGTTTCCTCCCATCGACTATTGCTCACTTGCTTACTGCGACCTGACCCAGGAACTTGACTCAAAACTGTAGAGGCTTGTCAATACATGGATCCGTTATATCTACGGTGTAAGGAGGGACGAGCACATCTCGCCTTACAGGCGTGAGCTGCAATGGCTTACCACCGCCGGACGTATCTAACTTCTTTCGACTTTTCTAAGCAGGTCATCCGCTGGCTTGCCTTTTATCTCACAGGTAGACAACAAGCTGTAATGGGTGACAACAACCAACTATCCTTATACCTACCACTTATCACGGGAGTTCCTCAAGGATCGGTACTTGGTCCTTTACTCTTTGCGTTGTGCTTCAAAGATATAAGTATTTGTCTAGACATGAATGTAGCACATCTAATCTATGCGGATGACCTGCAAATTTACAACCGATGCCACCCCGAGGAGCTCGATTCCTGTTTCGTCAGGATGAGCGCTAATGCCGAGAGGGTAAAGTGCTGGGCTGAACAAAATAACCTTAAAATTAATGTTCTCAAAACCAAGGTTATCGTCCTGGGCTTGCCCTACTATATCAATGCTCTGCCTACAATAGCTAACACCTTTATCAATATAGGGGGAGCTTAGGTCGATTTTGAATCCTCTGTGCGCAGCCTGGGGATGGTGCTCGACTCTAAACTAACGTGGATGGAGCTGGTAAAACCCATGTGTAAGCGTGCTCACTCTCTTATGTATAGACTATACTTTTTCAGGAAAAGCAAATATCTTATCCAGGCGCTACTCTTCCCCATCACAGATTACTGATCACTGGTTTACCTCAACTTGACACAAGAACTCAACACTAAACTACCAAGACGTGAACACAGGTATACGTTATATCTATGCTCTAAGGAGGGTTGAGCACATCACACCTTACAGACACGAGTTGCAATGGCTCACCACCGCCGGACATAGGAATACTTTGCGGCCTGCTTCTTAAGAAAGCTATTAAATACTGGCAAACCATCGTACTCAATCGCCTACTTCAACTTCCACGTCGCACTTCGTCCTGTTAGGGGTGTGGTGATACCACTAGACATACCCCCCTTATCAGCAGAGACGCTGAGGAATTCATTCCACATATTTATTACATAATATCGGTTGATCATATCAAATACTTGGATGGCCACGTTTATCAACATCATGGTATTGAGCGAAACATATATCTGTTGATAAAAGAAACTTATAAGCACTTCTAAAAGTCATTTTAAGAATTTCTAAAAAAAAACTTTAAGTTCTATTAATATATCGACATCAAAAGTTTTACAATAACCGTTACATTCCCAGACGTTACTTTTTTTACTTTTTGTGCTTTGTCCTTTTCCATTTATAATAATTTTATCGTCGATATTAAAGTCATTAAATAAACCAAGCTGAAAATCATACGCAGCACCTGCAAAATATGGTTCTGAGGTAGAGGTATGTTTAGGTCTACGGCATAAAGCAGTTAATGTACATTCTACATTATCCACAATAGATACATCACCTAATCGAGTTAACGAAGTAACGAAGAATTAACTGAAGAATTTAATTTAACTTTCAGTGTTTTTTATCAACTTAATCGTACTATCCTTAACAACGTTAATCGCATTATATATTTTTTTTTTAGTTTTTGTGCCATTGCAATTTTGTCTTTAATTTTATTGCAATATTTTTGTTGTATTGCTAATATTTTTTCAAAATTATTCTTGCAGTAACTCTTTTGTATTTCTAGTACTTTTTCACGTTTATTCTTACGCTTGTTTAATATATCAGTTTTGTTATTTAAATAGTATACTTTTTTATTACTTAGTATCTTAGTCCTGCAACTTTATTGTTGTATTGCTTATTTTCAACTTTTTTCTTACTATTAGAATTTAATAAAACGTCTGATTTTTTACTACATAAATTTGTTTGATTTTCAGAGTTTGTATCACAATGAGATATTTTATTATAATGAATCTCACTTTTATTGTAATCGTGCGCATTTATATTTAGCTGATATGAACTCGAATGATTAATGCTTCGAGAAGTATGCTTTTCTTTTTCTGTGCCTGTGCACAATTGTTCTCTTTTAACATTATTAATTATTTTTGAAGGTGTCAATTGGTCAACAAAAGATTTCAAAGTTTTGTCGGTTTCACTTTGATTACTATGTACAGTTATCAAAATTTTCATTCGACATTCCTCTCTTAATGCTTGTAAAATATTGTCTTTATTTGTTTGCAGATAATATGTTTTTTTTTTTCGGAATTGCCATACTATTTACATTTTTTCCCTCATTTTCTATTAAAGATTGATTCATAATTTCATTAATTGTACGTTTTCTACTGTGCATAATATTGTTCTCATGCGCGTTTCTATTAAGCTGACGTAAACTCGAATCGTTTTTACTTACAATTGTTAGAGAAGAAGTATGATCTTCATTTTTTGTGTCTGTGCATAATTGTTTTTTTTTTTTTTGACAGTATTATTCATTTTTGAAGGTGTCAATTGGTCAACCAAACATTTAAAAGTTTCATCGGTTTCACTTTGATTACTATGTACAGTTTGCAAATTTTTCATTTGACGTTTTTCTCTTAATGCTTGTAAAATTTTGTTTTTATTTTTTATATAATATGTTTTTCTACTGTATACTTGATTAGCGGACTACGTAAATTCTTTTCCTCATTATTTTCTATTAAAATTTCATCCGTAATTTGATTGATTGTGCGTTCTCTACTGAGCATAACATTATTGTTTAAACCTGGAATTGTACTTACTGTTTCGCTTATGGAATGAGGATGAAATGTTGAACAATAGTTAGAAAGAGTATTCAAACATGGGAAATGTTCAATTGATCTACTTTCAAATATTTTTAACAAATGTCTACGTATTTTACTTGGATCATAAACCATTGTCTCGGGTTTAAAACCAAAAAAAAGTGTCACGGCAAAAGCTATGGAGTAAACACCACAATCCGTAGCATTTGTTTGGGACTGAACTATTTGAAATGTAATCGGTTATTTTTGTTCATTAAAACAATAAGGATGTAACTTTTGTAAAACTATACTAACATCATTATGTAATTTTTTATTATTCATCGATTCATACACAAATAAAGTATTAGTAATGTAATACGTACATATGAAATGACCTACTGTAGAGCCACGTTGTAAAATAAAATAAAATTAAAAATAAAAAAAAAACAAATAAAATTCTTATGTGTTTATTATTTTCATTTATTTGTGAAATTTCAGAAATATTTTGTAAGTACTGTCACGTCGTGTGATTTATTACATAAATTTATTCAAAACCTAAAAAGAATATAAATGTTGAAATTCAAACTCTCCCAAGAAGAATGCATTGCACGCACCGAACAGTTTCGACACACGGCCGAATGCAGGCCACTGACGAATCAGCACATCAGCAAATCGTGACGTCTTACGCAAGCGCTACTTTTTATGTATACAATTTCCGAAATGTTAAGTTTGTAAATACTACAAAAATTGCATTGCGAACGAAGATTTTAAAAAGCCTTGCATGTACTCAATTAAGCAGTTCGTATACAGACACGGGCTCCGTACGCGTCGTCCGACAATTGACGATATATCAGTGAAAACAGTTTATCGTTATAAATCCAAATACCTAAGTTTTATTCTCACTATTTGTGAATAATATTGTAATTCAATTTGAAATATACATATATACATATAGTTAAATAAACTACATAGTTACTGTGAATATAATTCGTGTATCGAACGTTTTATAACCATTCTTTTATACCCAGCACGACCTCAAGTCTAGATCTTGGCAACTGAACTCAAAGGTAAGTTCTTTCATTTAATTGACTAACAGTGACAGTGTTAGGCGCGAACTAATTCCGTTTACAGCCTTGCCACTACACTTATCATTACGTCCGTGACTATTTATTTAAGAGTAGCCAGGACGTAACAGTACAATATTGAGTATGGTCTATACGTAGAAAGTTATTTTAACATTTCATGAAAATAATCTATGTGTTCACCATTTTGACAATCATTATTGATGCTAATATTTTTATTATACAAATTTCTGGGCTGAACATTTATAGGAATAGGTCTAATATTACAAGGGAAATGTGCAATATACTTATTGACAAGTAATTGCAATAAATGTGCACGCATGGTATGAGTATTATATATAACAATATCTGGTTTTATTTCGCATAATAGAGTTATTGCGAAAGCTATAGCGAAAATACCACAATCTTTCTGATTCATTTGTTGTTGAACCTCTGGAAAAATAACTACTTTATCCTTCTGAAAATAATAAGGATGTAGAATTTTCAATGATTTTTCTAAATCTTTGTGCATTACTTTATTATTCATAGAATCAAAAACATGAATATTGTCAGTGTCATTGTAAGAAGTTACCCAATGACCAGTAGCGTTTGGATCATTACATGCTGATTACAAATATATTACTTGTATATGTTTCTGATTTCTCGGAATTTCTGAAACATAGACTAGGTATAAAAGCAGAGTTGAAAAAGGCTTATACTTTGAAAAAGCTGATAGCAATAATAGAAAATAATTAATGTCAGAATCATCCAACAAATCACCTGATGTAACACGTTTTCGTGCACATTCTGTGAAATTTTGTGAAACGTTATTATCCATTTTATCTGTAATCTTACGAAATGGTATACAAATCACTTAAAGCAGGTTAATTGATATCGTGTCGCTTACAGCGGACAAATAACGAGCTTAATAGTAATAATAATAGTATTAATAATAAATTTTGCCCCTGGAGCTATAGGCTTTGGTGTGGATCAGCTAGCAAAGTCAGTCAAGCAAATATTGTTACGCTAGCCTGTTTCTACATAATAAAATAAGCATCTACACCACAAATTAAATCTTGCACGAATACACTGCATATAAGCCAAAAACCTCTGCCAATTCTTTGGCACGTAGCTTCCTTCAACATTATGTATCGCTTTAATATCTGAATTGTTTTTACTTCATATATAATTTTATAAAGTTTTTGTACTTTTTCGTGTGATAGATAACATTATTTCAAATCAATTATATATACATAATCAATTATATAGTTCTCTCTCTCTTTCTCTCTCTCTCTCTTCCTCTCTCTCTCTCTCTCTCTCTCTCTCTCTCTCTCTCTCTCTCTCTC
>QLSS01000162.1:35280-46187 GCA_024372645.1 Trichomalopsis sarcophagae | reverse complement strand
TCTCTCTCTCTCTCTCTCTCTCTCTCTCTCTCTCTCTCTCTCTCTCTATCTATCTATCTATTTTTCTCGCATAACTATAATTATTTAACGAAGCTCCAACGAGATATCACTCTCCCTTTTTTACCTGACATCTTACTTATCAACCTGTATATTTGTAACAGGGTTAACTTGTTATTGAAATTCGGTTGAGAATAAGAGTTCAACATTTAGTTTCCGAGTTATAATGATTAGGATAGTTCGTGGAACGTATCTTAAATCACTAGTGATTGAAAAATCGCCATAAAAAACGCAAATGCGTAACTGAAAATCTTGTTTTTAACAAATTGGTAAAACAAAAACAGAAAACAATGAGCCTAGGTATAGATTACAATCCAATATTTCGATGCTTAATATCTTCGAAACTAACTGGTATCATAAACAAACCAAAGAAAGGGATTAAGCTGCTATATAATGCTAACTAAATCAAAATTTTTTAATTTATTATTGCCTTTTTACTCCTGTTATCGCGTCACGTAAAAAAAACGATTGATAGTATACAGGGTGAGAAAAAAAATTTTTGAAGCTTAATACCTTTGAAACTAACTGGTTTCGTAAACAACACAAACATAGAGATCAAGGTACTGTATAATGCTAACTAAATCTAAAATTTGAACTTGATTAATGCCTTTTTACTCCAGTTACCGCGTCACGTAGAAAAACGACTTTTTTCAATTGTTGATGTTTTTCTCAGAATCTGCCCCATGAAATAACTTGAAATTTAAGAGAAATATATTTTGCGCTTTATGATGTGTAATAAAAAAACGACGAACGATAATATAAATTGTCCGCAGTCAAAATATAGGTAATTTTATTCTCTGTCAGGTACATATTAAGCAATTTACTTTCGTCAACTTTTTCAATAACTTTATTAGAAAAAACTGAAATCTCAAAACTAAAAAATCGATATAAAAAAAAAAGAGTCGAAACAATGTAAAAACAGACTATTATCCCGCTGAGTATTCGTAAAGCGAAGAAAATGAGACTTGGTGGATTGAAAACCACTGAGTAGAAGCTGAGCTAGAGGCGATAGGAACGAACATACACACACACGCACACACACACACACACATCCATACGGACATTTTCTAAAAACACTATTTTTCGACTTAAAATTTATCAAAACACACTTCCCACACGTTTTTATACAAACTCCAAAAATTACTAGTACAAGGCTTCCTTAGGAAGGAAGCAAAACTCACGAACAGTAAAGATAAGCATTTTTTTCTGTATCATGAAAAATCCGAACACCAATATAGAAGTAAATAGTGTCACGGGCTCCACCCGCGGCTCCGTCTGCTTCTCAAACTCGCCTTCATGGCGCTACCGCGCCACTTGATTTTAGTAATGTACTATTAGTGGAAATAATTTCGCCGATCAATAGAAAAGTAAAATTTAAACAATTTATAATTAATGGCGATTACTTAGCCAATTCAAATTTTCGTAATGTACCATTAGTGGAGATAACCCAGCCAATCAATAAAAAATTAATGTTTTGATAATGTATTATTTATTAGTGTCGATTACTTAGGCAATCAATATGAAATTTATATTTCAGTTATGTATAATTAATGACGATTACTCAGTCAATCAATATGAATTAATGTTTTAATAATGTATTATTCATAGCGATTACTCATCCTATCAATATATAATTTATATTTTATTAATGTACTACTAATAGAGATAATAAATAACTAATACGTAAGTTAGATTTCAGTAATGTGCCATTAGTAAAGATACCTCAGCCAATCAATATATTATTTAAATTTTGGTAATGTATTATTAGTGGCGATTATTCAACCAATCAAAAAATAATTTAACTTTGAGTAATGTACTATTAGTGGAGATGACGCAGATTTCAGTAATGTACTAATAGTTAAGTGTTCTCAGCAAATCAACATATAATTTAAACTTTAGCATTGTTGTATGTAGTGATTACTCAATCAATCAAAGGATACATCATATTTTAGTAATGTTTTATAATTAATATAATTAATTTCTGAATATTTCAGAATAGACTATGTTTTTTGTATACATTTTCATTTCGTCGTTTAATTTTCGTTTGTCCCGTTCGTTATTTGTAATATTTTTATTATTTTTGTATGCATATTCATCATTTAAAAATTTTTAATTTCTCTTTAGATGTTGTTCTTGATAATGCAACATATAACTGACCGTGACTAGATACAGGGATAAATATAAACCAACTTAGTCAACGATTGGCCTTGAGATTTATTTACTGTCATATCAAAGTTAATTGTTATTGGAAATTGCCTTCTAACCATAATAAATGGTATTTCATCTAATGATGGAGCTTTAAGGATTTTTGTTCTGTTTCTATGCCGTACTATAGGCAGGGTTTGTCTAAAGTCACCAGATATTACAATAACTTTCTCCACAAAATCCTGGTAGAAAATCACCCATTTAAAATGGCCGTAAAGGCAAAAACTAGCTAAGTAAAATGTGAAAAAACTATACATTTGAAATTTCCTAAATGTAGCGATATCTTGGGAATTTTTTATGGCTGAGAATTATATTTCATGAAAATATCAATAAATCAATTAATTTTTCGGATGTAAAATACAAAATTATTAATATTTAGGCGTAAGCTGAATAATTTGAATAATTCAAACATATGGCGAAGCTTGTAGGGATTGGTGGAACAACGTCTGAGTAGCTCAGTCGGCTAAGGTGCATGGCCGTACTTATTTGGATTCGTGCATGGTGTGGGTTCAAGTCTCCGGTCAGACAGAATTTTTCCTGATGCAAAAAATTATTCTATACTTTCCTTTAAACTAAAAACTCAAATCCAAGCCTACTAAATACCATTTTCCAATTCTAACCTCAAACTACGATAAACACGTGAAACCCAGCTGTGTTACTCGACTAACTATAATGGGCATTTTGTACTTATGATCAAGGTAAGCAGATTGAAATGCGTTACATTCTGCCTAAGAAATGGCAGAGAAAACTGCCTAGATCTTAAATTCCATTCCAAGAACTGGCCATTAAATGGATTACCGTTTTTACATATATCACGAAAACATTTCTTAATTGCTTGAAAAGCATGTTTAGAAACCATTGATATTTCACCCCAAATTATAATTTTTACATTTTTAATATGTTTACCATATTTTGAATTAGCACAGCTATTTCACGTTGTTTTTTCATTAATATTTAATGGTAATTTGAAAATGCTATGGACAGTTTTTCCATTAATTAATAAATTAGCAGCAATACCAGTCCAGGCCACTGTAATGAACGAAACATTCATTAAAATTAAATATTGTCATGATCGGGTTCAGATTAAGAGAATAATAACACGTATTTGTAGAAAAGCACACTCGATCTCAAACTCTTTATTCAAAACGTGAACACACAACTGCTCTCAACAGCTGACAGAACCAAACTGAACATAAACAACAACATCCATGATTTCGTTGCTAAGGTCACTATGCGCGATTCTCGGCATTCAAATCGCGCAACGTTCAGGCTCGGTCACAACATTGCCCTCTCCTTTTCAGATAGTCGTCCCGACAATCATAACTATCCATTCTTCAAGCGGGTTGATCCTCTTACAATCTAATGATGACTTACAGGAATTGACACCAACATCCTCTACCTTGACCCATCCTAGGCATCAAGTTACCGAGCAATGCTTACAGACGTCATTCCAATCATCACTTAACAGAACTAAGACGGACCCGTCTCTTGAACAATCTACTTTAATCATCCTTCTTATTTCCTCATCATAGGGTCGGTCGAAATCGGTCTTTAGACAAGAGGGGGAAAGTTGACGTGTCGTGGAACCTCACCCTAGTCCCTGCTCCAGTATTTACCTTCACGCCCACAGGAAAAATCACAGCTCAAAAGAACCGTGAGCAGAGCAGTCTTCATTAACGGGTATCTCTCTCAGTGTAAATCCCAAGACGATTGATGTTGACTATCTTGGATTTATGTCTTGGTGAACGACGAATGCAATAGACGACGTCATTGATTTTTTTCACAACCTCCCAATGTCCTTCCCAATTTGACTGTAGTTTTGGTGCTTTTTCTTCAGTTCTTCGAGGGTTGAAGAACCAAACTTTTTGTCCTTGGGAGTATTCAACGTTGAGAGCTCGTTTGTCGTACCAAGACTTCGTCTTTTCCGATTGTAAGTTAATCCGGTCTCGTGCCATTTTATGGATCTCGCTGAGTTTCCTCCGAAGCCTGTGTACGTAGTCTCCGTCTCCTTCAATCTCGACCTCTTCTGGTAGACACCCTTGAAACAAGTCCAAAGGAAGCCTCAGATCAAAACCGGTGTACATCTCAGCTGGAGTAGCTCCAGTCGTCGCATTTTTGGAGGATCTGTAAGCTAACAGAAATAGTGAAACCCAGCGATCCCAGTCTTTTTGATAGTCGTGTATGTGTTTTGTGAGATAGTGAAGTAATGTTTGGTGTTGCCTTTCTACTTGTCCGTTTGATTGTGGGTGTAATGGTGATGTTCTCGTCTTTTTAATACTTAACAACTCAGACAAATTTTTAATCAATTTTGAATCGAAATTTGTCCCTTGATCAGTATTTACTTCTAAAGGTACTCCATACCTACAGACAATCTGATCAACAAAAGTCTCAGCAATGGTTTTTGTTCTCATATTAGAGAGAGGAAAAGCTTCAACCCATTTCGAGAAACAGTCTGTCACAACTAAAAGATATTTATTGCCTGACGAAGAAAGTGGAAAGGGACCTAAAATATCCATTTGAAGTCGTTCGAATGGAACTCCTGAATTGTAAATCTTCATCTCACCATGGCCTTTATCTGGAGGACCTTTCTTTGCAATACAAACTTCACAAGATTTACACCGATTTTCTACATCTCTTTTGCAATAAGCCCAAAAAAATCTTTTTCTAATTTTATCTAGAGTTTTGTTTACTCCGAAATATCCTCCAGATGGTGAATCATGTGCTTCCTCTAAAATATCTTTGATTTTAACTACAGGAACAACCAATTGACGAATTTTATGATCTAAATTTGTTGAAACCCATTCTCTATACAAAATTCCATTAATCAACACTAACGAATCCCATTGTGAACAATAGATTTTACTAAATTCATCCATCGAAGAAATTTCTTGCCATGTTGGTTTTTTCTGTAATTTCTTCCTTTGACAAATAAAATAAATAGCCTCATCTTCTGCTTGACTCTTCTTCCAATCTTCTGATGTATTTTCTTCAAAAATAATACGGCAAATAGTCTCTTCATTGAAATTTTCTTCTATTCTGAAACAATATTTACATGAAAAATCTTCACAAGGGCGTCTTGAAAATCCATCAGCATTTCACTTCGAGTGACGCAATAATTTCTCTCGGGTTTAGAAAGGACTCTACTATAATAACCTATGACACGTTCGATTCCATCTTGCTTCTGAGTAAGAACCGACCCAATTCCATGATCAGAAGCATCAGTATCTAAAATAAATTCAGGAGAAAGGTAAGGAAATGCCAAAATTAGAGGTTTTGTAAGAACCTCTTATAATTTTGAAAAGGCTTTTTGACGATCTTCTGACCATATAAATTTAGTCGATTTTTCAGTTAATTTATACAAAAGTTCTGCTATATCAGCAAATTCTTTAATGAGACGCCTATAATAACCACAGAAATTCACAAAACTCAACACAGCCTTTTTGTTATGAGGAATTGGCCAATTTACAACAGATTGAAATTTCTTTGGATCAGCTGATTTTCCTTTTTTAGAAACAATGTATCCTAAATATTCGACTTACCTGCTGAAGAAAGCACATTTCTTCTTATTTAGACGTAAACCTGCTTTTTGAAAACGAACAAATACCTTTTTTAAATTGGATATCATCTCATTAAATGACTTTCCTAATACCATGACATCATCTAAATCAACTAAACAGAATTTTGAGAGATAATCTCTGAGTAACTTTTCCATCAAACGTTGAAAAGTCGCTGATGTGTTGCATAATCCGAATGGCATAACCTTAAATTGCCATAAACCTTTTCCAGTTGAGAAAGCCGTGATTTTCCTATCCTCTTCCCGGATCTTGATCTGCCAGTATCCACTCTTCAAGTCTAATGTACAAAACCACGAATATTCTGCAAGTTTATCAAGAGTATCATCAACTCTTGGTAAAGGGTACGAATCTTTAATCGTAATTGCATTAATTTTTTGGAAGATAATGCAAAAACGAATTTTTCCATCCTTCTTCTTCTTTAGAACTACATGTGAGCAATACGAACTATTTGATTCTTCAATGACTCCTTGAGAATGCATCTCAGCAATACATTCATCCAATTCCTTAATTTGATGAATAGGGGGTCTTCGAATAGGTTGTTTAATTGGTTGATTCTATGATCAATCAAATTACATTTTCCAGTAACGTCATCATCTTGGAAAATTTCTTCAAATTCGTGTAGATCTGCAAATTCCCGACGTTGATCTTGATCCAAATTTTCGGAGTTCTTATCAAAAATTTCTTGTAATGAGCCTGGTACAACCTTACTAGAATCGACTATTCTTGAAATTTGTTTATTAATGATTGAACTTGGAGTATTTAAAATAATTTTAGTAATTAAATCTGTAATACCAGTTGCATCAAGAAAATCACTTCCAAGTATAAAATCATCAATAATGTTTCCAACAAAAACATCTAAATTAGCTACATGATCACCCAATTTTAACGACGCTGAAAACAAAAATTCAACTAGTACCTTTTTTTCAGTTGGATATTTAAGTGTTGTAAAATTAATAGGAATTCTCATATCTTTTGACTCAACAAACTTTGGATTTATAATAGTCACATCAGAACCAGAATCTACTTTAAAAATATAAGCTTCGTCATTAATTAAACCATCAAAATAAAATTCATTAGAGTTCCTATTAATTCTTCCAACATGGCAATCAATCCGATAAGAGTGGGAGTTTTTTGGAGTCTTATCAAGTTCAGTTAAACCTGCTCCAGAAAGTTCAACATAACCTAGTTTCCCTGATGTGTTGACAATGTTGGACAATTAGACCTGAAATGTCCTTTTTTACTACAATTCCAACACTCTATTCCTTTTACAAAATCTTGAAAATTCTGTCTGCCTGACGGCTGAGATGATGAACTAATACTCTTTGGAAATGATGAAGAGGTATAATTATTTCTCTGAGCTAGATGTTGAAGTCGCTTGTCCTGATCTTCGATAACTTTTACTTCCATAGCTCTTGCCAGAGCAATTGGAAGCGAATCAATTCTTTTTAATTGAAGAATTTCCCAATTTGGTTGTCAAAAATAGCAATTACAAATTGAGCACAGGCGATTTTATCTTGAGTTTTAAAAGGACAATCAGGATAAATCAAACCAGCTAATCTCATAAGATCAGCAGCTAATGTTGGAAAATCTTCACCCCGTTGTTGACGCCTGTTCTGAAATTGGAAATAATACGTTGGAGCAAAATGTGCATCAGCAAAGCGTAATTCTAAACTTGATGAATTGACGTTGAGTATCTAACTTAATCAACTATCTAGTCAATAAAAACGATGAACGATAATCAAAGAACAAGTAAAACGGTACATTCACACAAAGCACTGTACGCACGCGCACGCTCGAATACAACGGTTGCTATAGTTAAATGTTAAATACAATAAATGCGTTAAAGTTAATGCCAAAAAGGCGACAAATGTCATGGTGTGACAGAAGCGGTGATATGTCCAACGTCCCAGCAAGTGCTGCCCACTTTTCACACACACTTACTTGCTCATGCGTATATGTGTTACAGAAACGTTGTGCATCATCCTTGCACTATCCCAACTATTTGCTCTAACATTAATTGAAATTGATTCAAAAACTCACGCAGTGGTGTTGTACCATCATAAGTATCCGGTTTGAGGTTATAACCTAAATTAATACTTTGTGTTGATTGTTTAGTGTCCAGTGGGTGTAAATTATTAGACCTTAACCTATCAGATGTGCCAGTCGCTATAGCAGAATTTATGTTCATGTTCGTGCTAGAAATATTTGAACGACTTAGCTCAGTTAATCGACGTTTGAAATCCAGTTGTTTTCTTGTCCACTCTGACCGTTCTGCCTCGATTGACCGTTGCAGTCTCTCGTTGTCTTCGATCAGATGCTTCATTTTCTTCTCATAGTTCTCGCGAAGCTGTCTCTCGGACACAAAATCCTTATCCCGTCGTCGTAGCTCGTTGGAAAGGTTTACTTCTTCCACAGAACGTTGAGATAAGCGGACTTCCAAATTTTTTCGTTGAGCATGTTCGTTTTCTAGTTGTATCTTCAAGTTGTTTATTTCCTAAATAGCAGCCATCAGTATTGGATTTGGAACATTAGTGTGTGTAATGAGGATTGGGGTTTGTAAAGATTGTGTGTTCTTGGAAGCATCTTGCCAGATCGAAGATGCTTATGTTACATCCTGACTACTAAATGATTTATAATAATCAAAACGTACTGAATGGTGTAGTGGCAAGGCTCTAATATTCGAAACTAGTTAGTACGCGTCTAACACTCTCACTTTGTTAGTTAATAAATATTTAAACCTTACCTTTTTGTGCTTTAATCAGGTTGATTTATATATGAAATAATGTTACTGCTTTGCTTCAGATAACAGAAACTGTTTATTTCTTTATTCTTATAGTTGTATTTATTCTTGTCGTTATGATTATGTATTAGACTCTTTAATTTTTAGTTTGTACTTGTCACCAATTGTCGGACTGGCGTGCAGTACGGAGCTCTAATTTTGAACTGACTGCTAAAGTGCGTACAAAACCTTTTAAAAACTTCGTATGGCACAATATGTTTATGGAGATTTATAAACATTCTATCTTAAAAGTATCGAAATTGTACACATAAAAAGTGGCTCTCGCTTGCTACGTCACGGAACGCTGAGTGTACATTTTGGCTGTGTCAGCGCTCATTGACACACTTACACGTTTCGACAGCATTTTTGCGAACGTAATAAGAATTTGAATTTTGATTCTTTAAAACAATGACATCAATGTGTCCTACTAACAATTGAAAATGAAACATCAAAAGTTACGTTATAGACGTAACACATAAAATAATCACTCAAAAAAAAAAAAAAAAAACACTAGTATCGAGGACAAGCCCCCAAAATGTTATGATCGGGTTCAGATTAAGAGAATAATAAGACGTATTTGTAGAAAAGCACACTTGAACTCAGACTCTTTATTCAAAACGTGAACACACAACTGTTCGCAACAGCTGACAGAACCATACAGAACATAAAAAACAACATCCGTGATCTCGTTGCTAAGGTCACTATGCGCGATTCTTGGCATTCAAATCGCACAATGTTCAGACTCGGTTACAACAATATTTAATCATCACGTTATGTAAATAACTTGTACCACTTCCACCGAGACCATCGATAAAATAATATTTATTTCTTACACTGTTAATTGTAGCATTAATGATCAGATCATGAATTTTTTTTTTGATCGGTAGACAAAGAATTAATTAATGTTTCTAAATGTTCACTATTTTTACATACATGTAATTTGTTATTATATTTTTCATCATCGTAAAATTTTCAAAAGATATATGGAAATCATTTAATCTCAACTTATATAATAATAAAATACCTCCTGTTTTTCAAAGCTCTTTGTTCTGCTTGAATTTTTGGTAATTTCGGGTCCATAAAGTGACATTTATATTTATCGTATAATTTTAACGAATTAATAATTTGAATACAAGAATGTATGCAAATAATTCACACATGGATTCTGGAAACTTGAATACTGCAGCTTCTGCCAAACATTTATTCCATTCTTCATCAGTACTAATAACACCTCTTGATATACAAGCATTTCTATATTTATTATAAATAATTTTATCCACAGTACGTATCAAATGATTTTGCACCACGTACATGTAATAATAAAAGTCGTAGGAATAACTTATAAGACATTTAAACCTTAATATTGGTAAAAGTAAGAGTTCGCTCAAGACTACGACCATCAAAAAATTCATGGAGATACCTTTTTATACTGCAAAAGTTCTTGTCTGGGTCCTAGAATGGCAGAGACCCTGTTTCTTTGGCTGAAAATGAAGATATCTATAAATTTGTTCTAAAATGATTGATAAATAATGAAATTTCTTATAATTAATTTTGGCTCATGTGTAGAGTAAAGGACTTTAAATCAAGAGGTACAGGATTAATCCTTGTTACAGTACTTTTTTTAAATATTTTTTTCTTAACTTTTGAAGATAATTCATGTTTTCAAAAGTTTCATGGTTCCCAACAATACATTTGTAACGTATAAGAATTTGTTAAGAAAATTTTGTTATTCGAATTTTTTTGAAACTCGGGATTATTATATTAGTACTCATAAGAGCTATCATATAAGCACTTATATCAGGATTTTCAGCCGGGGATAATGATCGTTAAAAAAAGTTATTTATGCAGAAACCTTTTGTGTTGTCAAAGGAAACCTCCGAAAGAGGGTATCTATTCATGTTCAAGATTATTTACGAACATATTTTTTGTGTAGGTTTTTCTCTTATATCTATATTAAAATCTCCAAGTATGCAATGGTTCTTAATGTGTACATTTTGCGACAAGACCTTCTTTACGCTATCAATAAATTTAGTTTTTGGCAAATTGTCGCATCTATACATCGCAAAAATTGTAATTTTTCATGGGTCAATATGCTTATGTCTGTAGTTACAATACTCAATCTATCATTTATTGTGTGACAGTGCATATACACACACATGCAGTATATGCCCAGCACACATACGTGCGCACGCAGCACCCGTACACACACATACACGCCCGACGAGGCTGTAAGAGAGAGAGAGAGAGAGAGAGAGAGAGAGAGAGAGAGAGAGAGAGAGAGAGAGCTTAAT
>QLSS01000162.1:0-25280 GCA_024372645.1 Trichomalopsis sarcophagae | reverse complement strand
TCTCTCTCTCTCTCTCTCTCTCTCTCTCTCTCTCTCTCTCTCTCTCTTTCTCATGCAAGCACTCACGAGATCGCGTTCTAATCCTCTTTCCACTCACGTCTCTTTCTCTGCCAACTCTTACTTACCGCGTCGTCACCGCTGGGAATGACTCCTCCTCGACGCCGAGAACCTCGCTGGCCTCCCAGGCAAGCTGGCTCCCCGCGACTGGTGTCCTCTCTCCTGATCTCCCGTGGAATGTTGGCCTCTGCGACTCGTCGACGTCCTTCCTCCTTTGTCGTCCTCTAGCCGTCTCTCTCCTCTCAGCTGCCGGACATAGTTGTGGCGGTCCTCCCGCCAACTCTGTCACCGCGTCACCCTGGTCGAGTCCTCGACCCGGGGAAGCCGCAATACTCTGCACCTCCGCTCTCTAACGCACTGACACGAAAAACCTCTCCAACTCTCTCTGTGCACTGGAGAACCTCTACGTTGCTCTCCGCTCAACGAGGGCTCACGAGATACTGCCGGCCGGCGCGCGCCAGTCGCGCTCGCTATATTTCCTACTCCTCAGACGGCAGCGAAGCCGCGCTCTGATTGGCGGTCCGTATTGTACTATCTCTCCCAATTGGCTAAGCCTCGCGCTCGCGGCTTCGTTCATCTTCGTGCCGCGGCTCATCAGGCCCGAGAATTCTCGGTACCCGCGACGGCTCTGACAACAAAGCCGCACGGCTCGTTGTTGACCGTTCGCGCCATTTTTCCTGCAGGGAATCTGCCGCTTAGAAAATCTCTTTGCACCACGTCGCAACCGATTACTGTAGATTACCGAGCTACCGTTAGCAAGTAAGTTAGCGATTAGGTTAGGTTAGTTCTTCATCAGAGTTTCCGTTAGATAACTCTTAGGAAAGGACGGGCGAGCATAGGGTGTCGTCGCGCGGTCGTGTCGAGGTCGTCATATCGTGATTGGTTTTCGGGGATTAAATATAGGGGAGGCGAGGCGGGTATTCGCCCGCACCAGCAAGTCGGCGGACGGCGCGCTGACGAGCGTGGCGGTGGTGTCGATGGTTCGGTGGGCTCGGGTGATCTCCCCGGAAGGAGATAAGAATTTTTTAAAATTGTTGCGTGGCCGCGTACGTAAATTCGCTCCTCCTCACGGTGACCTCGACCGGCGGAATGGTGCACCGCATAGTAGCTAATTGATTCAGCGTAGCGCCTTTGGATTGTGCAAGCCTTGATGAGTTTTATGACCCACAACTCTGTTCGATACTCTACCCATTCCTTGGAGCTAGCCGAGCTCACCTCCCACGACGTCAGACCCCAACACAAGGTGGCGCTCACACGGAAAGGGGATCGCGGGATCCTCGGCATCTCGATGCCTGGCGCCCTGGGCCGAGCCGGCCCGCCACCGCGTATGAATTGGAGTGACGGCGCGCGAAACTAGATTTAAAAACGCTGGGCTGCACTAGTAGACTCCAGTGTTTCAAGTTATTATTTTTTTCTTATTATTAGTGATATATGTGCAAGTATGATTACAATTTGTTAAATTGCACAAGTGTTCCATGTATGTGTATCCTGCTTTCAATAAAGTACTTAAATGAAATTATTAGATAAGTAATTTATTATAAATTAAAACGAAAATTATTGCTTAAAACTTTTTCTATTAAGCATTTACTTTGTGGAATTTATATTATTATTGCAGGTTCTTCAATGTTTATAATGTTTGTAGTAGATGAAATTTTCTACCAGCCTCTTGACTGGTAAAATATACTATTTTTCATTTATTAAAATTATTGTTTATCTTGTATATAAATGATTTTGTTGCATTTTATTGCAAAGTATGTCATTGATATTTCATTATAGTCAAAAATTGCATAAAAATTTGCTTATGGTTAAAATTATGATTAAAATATTGTTCTTATTTTAATTATTATTATTATTATTATTATTATTATTATTATTTCAATGCAATAATGATTGTTATTTATGATTGTTATAATTTGCTATGTATAATCTAGTTACAATTTAATTAATGTATTCAATGCATAAGCTACAATTTAGTAAAAGTATCTCGTTCAATATTTGTTTAAGAAGTCGATTCTGTGATGCAGTAACCATATATCATTAAATTAATGATTTACATTTTTATAATTTATATGTATTTTTATAATTATGAGTGTGATGGATAGGTATAAGGTTCACTTTGAGAGGGGCGTGAATGCGAACGCACAAGTACTGGGTGCAATCGGTTTATTTGTACTCAGAGAGCGAGAGATCCACTCGTGATCGCGGTCGCCGGAGATCTGCCCGCTCCGTCGTCGATGCGGGGCCTCAACGGCGAGCGATCGCATGTGCAAAGATGCACATGCTGCACTTCGCAGCGTGCGAACTTCCTGCAGCGGCATTCCCTGCTGTGAAGTCCCCTCAAGGGATGCCAAGTGTAACGGACGGAGTGGAAACGAGTCGAAAAGCGAAAAAGAGTAGACGCGGGCTTTAACCGCGGACCCCGAGATTAACAAGCGGGAGCTCTAACTACTGAGCTAACGTCTACGATATAAGCGCATGCTATGCATCGTAGTACGACTCTGCGGACTCTTATCGCTGACTCGTCTCGCAGCTCGCGTTGCAGACGTGTAAGTCCGTGACATGAGGCATAGTATTATGTTCAAAGCCAGCAAGATTAAAGATTTATCGTTTTAGACTTTGTGTTTATATGCGTTAGTTGTATATATATGTTATACACATCTACACATACGTAAGTATTTAGTGGACGCAAGAGTATAATAAAAAATTTATTAATTCAAGATTTTAAGTAACATGCAAATAACTAATGTATTTACATATATACACACATGGTGATAAAAGCAATATAAGTGATTTGCTGTTGTCAGCTATAGCAGGGGAGTAAAAATTTTGTGCACGACATGACAAAGTAGTGGTTAACAAAAACAAGCCTCTACCGTTCACAAGGCTTACAAGATACGGGCAGTTCAATAATATATTGTGATGATGCATGTGCTTTTAAAAAAAGGAGTGATAAGAAAGTAACAGGATTACAAGATTCACGTCGACAGAAGACAGAGAAGGTTTAGTCAGAAATGAGGTAAATGGTAGTAGAGTTAAAACATACAAGCAAGTATTAGCAAGTATGTGTAACATAAGGTTATTTTGAAAATTTAGTCCAGGCGTTGTGCAGAATATTGCATATTCAGTATATATAGTAAGTGTAAGTGCAAACAGTTTATTTAAGAATGTATGAAGTGATATATAAAGTTATTTAGAAATTTAAGGCTAGGCGTAGTGTAAAATATAGTATATTCAATATATATATAGTGAGTTTGAGTGCAAAAATTTTATTCAAGAAAGTATATATATATATGTTGATAAGTGTGATAATATACAGTAACAGTGCAAGAATTTATTATAGTTAGAGTGAAAATACATATGCTCAGTGATGGCTTAGAATATCGTATATTGAACATATATAGTCATTGTACAAGTATTTCATAGAGGCAAGTGTGAAAAGTTTAGATTTTCAAGAATTTAGTATGGATATAGTGAAGAAATGTCAGTTTCTACCTTTATTGGTCTATAAAAGTATGTCTTAAATGATGCATATACGTGGTGATCATGTAGAATATATTATATTTAATATACATCAATAATTTGACTTAAAAAATTTGTTTTGAACAAGTATGTTGTGTAATATAAGGTCACTTTTTATGAACATCAGGTCCTGCGCACGGACGGAAAGTCACTTTTTGGAGAATGAGGCTTTGCTACTAGAAAGACTTTTTTCAATTGGGTATTTAGGCTTTTTAGGCACGACCGCGAAACGGAAGTGCCTTATAGTTTTATCATCGAAAAATGTGTGACATGCGATATTTCACGCAATTTTCGACCGATTGGGCTGAAAATGTGGGAGGAGTCACCTCTCGCATAAACCTAAAAACTAATTTTTTTGTATCCCGATCGTCTACACTTTTTTAAAATTCGGGCACAATTTGTTCAATTTTTGCGTGTTTTTTGAATAAAAACTGTGTTACATTGTTAAAATTTTACAGGAAAGTATTACAAAATCATACTACATGAATAATTATTGAGAGATTCAGACCACTGATATCTGCATAAAAATTTAAAACAAGGCAGCTTTTAAGTGTGTATACCGTGAAATAACATGTTTCAGTCACATAGTTCACATTTACAATCAGAAGATTATCATCATGAACACTGTAAATATATCCGCAATCCATAAGAATTCTGTTTACTGAACTTATTTAGAGGACAAAGCTTTTCAAGTTAAAACTTATTGAAGATACAATATCAATTCAATATACAGTTCAACTTTATTCTAATATTTTCGAAATTACCTTATCAGATTGTATAAATCCATATCCAGATTTGTATTCAAATACTTGAATTATCCAAGGACGCCAACCAACACTATAAGATAGCATTAATTAAGTTGCAAGATCGTCTTAAGGCTGTCCTATCAGATGGCAACGCCAACCAGGACTGCCAGATAGTTCAAATATACTTCCAAGGTTGACTTCGACTGATTACATCAGCCAGAGACGCCAAGAAGTACTATCAGATACCATAAATCCAGCTTCAGTGTTGAAATGAGAGTGAGTGACTCCAGTCCAGGGTGATCTTGACAGGCATGGGAATTATAAGATTGATTCTAAATAACAGATCACAAAGTTACACTTATTATACTGCACATAACACTATAGATATCTGTTGTAAACATATTGAACACAAGAAAAAGGGAAAACCAGTCATAGATCTTATGCGATAGCAAATCTTCATCCTGACAGCATCTTTCAAGAAGAATGTGTCAGCACATCAATAGAATGAGCAGGAGCAGCAGCCACAGGAGTAGTCCAAAAAACAAAGGACCTAACCTCCAAGCAAATACTGAAGTTTCTTGTTGGAGCTACTATACTGCAGCACTATACTGCAGCACTTTTTGATGAACTGACATTCACACATCGCATCCTTGGTGCCATTCCGGGTGCATCACCTTTGCATATTTTTTGCACTGTCTTACAAAGCAAGAACCGCGAGCAGCTGATCCGCGACCGGGATCACGGTGAGCAGAGGTTGCTTGAAAACACATACAGGCACCATAGTAGCACTTCTGTTCTGATATTTAAACAACTTGTAACACTGTTACATCGCGTCGTTGTCGCCGTTTTTCACTACGTACTCACTTATAATATATTATAATATCGCCGAGAAAACATTGCGGTTAGCGGAGGGCGGGAGGCTGCTTATCAAAACGTCAACACACACGGCAGACGGCTGGGCAGACCTTGGCATGTCGCTAACCGGTCGCCAGATCGATGCGCACAATGTATGTGCAGTGGTCGAGCTCGCTGCCTCGCTTCGAAGTTCGACAGAGCCAACGAACAGCTGGTCGATTTTGCTTAGCTGCTATAATAAAACTAATACTTTTTCTGTTAAAATTATGTAATAAACTATCTTAGCACGAAATTTATGACTTTAAAAACAGGATGGAATTCGGTTTGCTAAGCGTGACGTCACAGCTTACATATAAAAACCAATGTATTTTTCACCAATAGGATAGTTCCAAATTTGTCCACCTTATGGAATTTCGCGTGTATAATTTGGATTAAAGAACTGTAAAAAGATTATTTTTATGAATCTTACAAAATAATAATGGATTCATATTTAAAATAAATTTCGTTGCGATAAAAGAATACGTTAAAATTTATTAAATATCTAAAAAACTAAAATGATTAAAAAACTAAACCGTAAAAAGCGTTCGGCTACAATCAACGAAAATCTACGTTTGTGGGGGCCCAGCATAGGGATCGCTCGTTAAACGCCCAAACTTTGAGGCCTCATATCTCCGCTTTTAAACGTCAGATTGTTATGAAATTTTAGGTGTGTATGGACATTACCCTTACAAACCGGTGTGCAACGTTTTGTTGATTTCTTCAGAAAATAATTTTGGTTGTGAACCTCCGTAATATTGTTCTTCGGCGATGAACTCTACAGTTTTGTTGGCTAAAGATAGGTTTTAGTATAAGAATGTTTACTACAATACTTGAGATATAGACAACTTGGTATATTGTTTAAGCATGTTAAAAGAAATTACCATGCAAAATTTTAGCTCTCTAGGTATGATATTTTTAAATTGAGGACAAAACCAAATTCTCAATTATCATACGATTTCCTATTTTACAATTTTCTTTTTGCTATTATACCTAGAGGACTGAATTTTACATTTCAATTTGTATTTGTATGTTGAAACAATATATTAAGTTTAATTCATTCTAGCTAATATAAATTTAATTTTCATGTTTAGACCTATCTGTATATTTTAACACCAAAACCATATATATGGTTCAAGATCAAAAGCCGAACCAAGACGGTTAAGTAAGAACTGACATATCAGTCCATTTTTAAATATTCATACAACAATTTTTAGAAATGTAAAATTATGAGATTATAATATATTTTCTCAGAAATATTTAAAAATATTTTATAAACATTTTAAAGGTGTAACGGACGGATTGGAGACGAGTCTCGCAGCTTGCGTTGCAGACGTGTGCGTCTGTGAAATGGGTAATTTTCTTATTGAAGCCGAGATAAGTAAGAGACTACATTTAGGTAATGCGTGTTTATTTATTCTGCTTCCTACCTAAGGAAGCCATGTAGGTAATAATAATATTGAGAGTTTGTGTAAACATTGTGTTTTGATTTAAGTCGAAAAGTAGTGTTTTTGTAATATGTCCGAACGGACAGATGTATATGTGTTCGTTCGTAGATGCCTATATCTCAGCTTCTACTCATCAGTGGATTTTAATCCACTACTAGCAAAAAACGCTCGCTTCGCTCATAATTTACAAATTAATTATGATGATAGCTAAGGGGATGTCGTCCTAAAATACACTGTTTTTCTATTACATAAAACTTTTTGAATAAAGTTTGCTAATAAAAACCGAGTCTGTAGCGCCGTAGTGTTAAGTTTAGTGAATCGTTCTACCGAAAGAAAATTTCGATTGGACTTTCTGTTTTCGTAGAAGTTTGAAACTACAAAATAGTCCGTGGTGGATTTGCGAAGCTTTTGCACCGACATACCCTTACTCATTTGATGTGTCATTATTAAATATACTGTTAAATATTAGATGTACACTCGATGGTAGTTAATTCTTGTGGAACGTTTTTGAAATGCTCCAATAAGATTGCCAGATTGATAAATTCTAAGCAATCAAAAGTACAACTTCGAAAACGTTCCATAAGAATTAATTACCATCAAGTATAAATGAATATATTTAATACAGCTAACATTCTATAAAAGTAGTTATAGCTACTAGTACAGAGGACCAGCTTTCAAATTAGAATAAAATAGAAATAAATTGTGAATATTAAAAAAATGTTTTTAAACTCTTCGTAATTATTTGATGACAGTATAAATTATATTCACAAACTCTAACAAAAAAATAATATTTATTAAAAGTTTTTTTTATTTACATTTATAAAATAATGTGAAATGTGAGATTATAACAATCATAACATTTATATTCTGTACACAAATGTAATGCGTAATACGATATTTAGTTGTATATTGCATAATAACGATATCTTCAATCCCTAACGAACAATAAAAATAAAAACAATTAAAAAAAAAACATAATCAACTGCAGATGATAGCAGAACAATGTCGGAATTGAGACGCAGATAACAGTAATCTTTTGTCATCTTCAGTTTTATTTAGTTTGCTAGATTCACTAGTTTATTCCCAATCAAAATAGCTATCTTCGGATTTCTACACATTATCTTAACTTTTTTAAAAACACGCCTTTAATAACATTGAAAAGAAAATTAACTTTTAAAATAATAAAAGGTTAGGCAAGTTTGATATATTCCGCAATAAAATAACAAATAAAAAAGAACTGAGATCAATCAAACAAAGTCAAGTTTATTATATTCAATCATAATAAAGCTACGAAATTTGTTTTGGTCAATAAAGGGCTTACTTAACTTAAAGTTAAATTATATACTAATCAATTAAACTTTTTGCTCTCCATGTTAACCAAATAAATAATTAGTAATCAAAAGTGAAAGAGTCAGCCCTTGTAGAAATAAAAACTCAGCAATTAGATATCGACGACGTTTCGTTGGTTAGGTTTCCAACCTCTTCAAGTCAATTCTTTCTCATAAAATGTCAAATATTATCTTAAATTATAATAAGAGGAAAGATTCCTCGAGTCAGTCATTTTCTACATCTTTGTGCCATAGATACATGGATACATGGCACAAAGATGTAGCAAATGACTGTGACTCAAGGAATCTTTCCTCTTATTAAAATTTAAGATAATTATCTTAAAATCTTAAAATGTCAAATATTATAATATTTGAGGAGGAGCGTCGGCGACGAGAACGAGAAGGTTTGTGTCGCACGCAGTGACTGTGGTTGAGCGTATAAGAGTGTATATCACCCGCGCGAGGGTGATCCGGCCTGCGCGACCTTCACGGTGATATAATCGTGCGAGCGCGATTATTCCAGCGTCGCAGCGAGTCGCAAATTTGCAGGCGACTCGCGTATTATTATTATTCTTTTAGATTTGTAAACTCACGGTTTTGACGCGATAGTGAAATATAACTTAGCCTTATTATTTTACGTACTTTTTCGTCACTATTGAACCTCGCTCGTTTACTCGAGTCCTGTTCCTTCCTACAAATTCCGTTGCCTCCGCGGGCGTTATTTATTAGTACTTATCTAACGCAGGTGAGCAGCCTAGCACGCGCCAGAGACCCAGCAAAACAGAAGCAGCTGCGACAGCTGCATGCAACGGAGGTGTTTCGCGGGTGTAGAGGAGTCCTTTGCAGCATCGAGGGAAAAGGCTTGAGAAATCCGTAGAATACATTCAATCATAAATGAACACCCAGAATTAAAACTAGTTAAAATTTCACTTGGGTCTTTACTTCGTCATGTTTGATCAAAATGTCTTTTTTTGTAAGAATTTTAATTCCTTAATTAGAGAATCAAAAAGCTTCGTGTTTTTACTGTCTATCTTATCTGACGTATAAAAGAGAGACGAAAAAATAATGCTTCTCAGTTTTGATAATATACTGGGTGGTAAGCAGGCGATTGAAACGCAGATTGCTCCGAATTAGTTTGTACCAGCATGGCTACCTAAGGCGTTCCCCGTCTCCGAATCGTTATTCAAAATATATAGTTGAAACATACAATTCATGAATTTTTTTAAATACTTTTCTCTCCATAATTTTACTTGGGTGAAATTTGTAATAATTTTGGATGCAATTGAAAGTTTGTTAATATAGTTTAAAATTCGATTAAAAATACTCAGAATTTCCAAAAAAAAAAAATTAAGCTATCCTTTAATGGAATTTTATGACCAAACATATTTTCAGGTTCTACAGTATAGTCATCATCTGATGTATGCTTCTGCTCAAAAGTTCGTTCAATGAAGAATTCTACAAAACCACGTCTGCGTAATATACTGAAACGCTTTGCTTCGCTATTTACAGCATCAAATATTTCAGCATGATGCTCAAAACATTCTTCTATCCGAATACGAGCGTAATCGCTAACATTTTCATCGTTATAAATCGTGAAAACACTATCTATTGTGTATTTTTTACCACTGAATCTAAATTCACTGCCAGAATTAACCAAAAACCTAAACTAAAAGGCCAAAAACGCATTTAATCCACGATAGAACCATTTTATTCACTCAAAGTGGTAGAAAGTGAGATATAATCAATTAATCAAAGTAAAATTTTTTGAGCATCAAGTTCACTGATTATAGAATATAGGAAAGCTATATAACGGGGGCAGATATAACGGTTTTTTTTTGCCCGTGTATGAGAGATCTGTGGCGTATCCACCGATCTGTTGAATTGCGAGAGGAGGAAAAGCAGCAGCTTGTTGCAGGCTTCTTGTAGGCTATATGAAGAAAAGGTGGAGAGTCAGGAGCGAAATGACCAAGAGCGGGTTGAGATCAGAGTTAGCTTTATGTAATGCAAAGCAGTGTACAAATCCCACGCGAGGCAAGAGAGAGACGAAGCAGAGTCTAATACAGAGAGAGAGAGAGAGAGAGAGAGAGAGAGAGAGAGAGAGAGAGAGAATAGCGATCAAGCGCGTACTTACATTCGTCCACGTGCAGGTTCGCAAGGATGCCTCGTGGCTCGACTAGATTAGCGCAAAGCGGATGACCGTGGCCCGCCCTGGTCATCCGGTTATATTAATAACGAAACACAAACGTATAATGTGATCAGTCTTCTGATTCTGTATGCTGCGAAGCTTGACGAGAGGCGCAATAGTTTTCGTGTAGATGCTCTTAGAAGCGGTAGTGGTGCAGGAAGTAGTTAGGACAGTTTTTCATCCTTGACACCCCTGTTAGATCGCATACTTGGCAATATCTAACATATTGAAGATCTCGACGAGGATCTTCTATCGAATCTCAAGGCTCCTTAGCGTTTTTGTAGATCATGGCCGTTGGCCCAGGATCTCTTGGGGACAGCTCGCTGGTGTGTTGGGCCCTTGACTTGCTGGCCTGTTGAACCTCTAGGTTGTGTAACTGCTCCCGAATTTCTTCGAGCTCGTGAAGCTTTTACAGCTGCTCCAACTTCAGGGCCTCCTTCTTCTTCTCTTGCTTCTGTTCCTGGGCTTCTACCTTATCGAGGTGTTCTTGTAGAGCAACGTCCTTCTGGACCTTATCCAGGAAGTCCAACGGTAGCATCGCTCTTTTCCTGATGTCCGCCCACTGGGCAAAGGCAAGCACCTTTCTGTGTGCTTCTTTATCCTTGCGGGCGGCCTCTTGGCGTGCTCGACGGCAGGCACGTGCGTTGGCTTCGAACTGAGCCCACTTTTCTTGCAGCGTTGCAGTGTTCTTGCGGTCGGCTGGTGTTGGCGTTGTGCCAGGAGGTGGACATGGCGGGGCCATCTCTCCCTCTCCTGTAGGTTCTGGAGGGCTCGGCGGCGTTACTGATGAAGCTAGGGGTTTAACCTCCTCGGGGAGCAACTCCAGCTGCGGAGCTTTGAAGCCTTAGGGCATTTTTGTTGTAGTCCCTGGCAGCACTTCTATGCAGGGTTTCTCTCGGCCTGCGTGCAGAGCGGGCAGGATTGCTGCTCGTTGATCCAGCGAGAGTTCCGTTGTAGTCCTGATAGCTTCTTCCAGAGACCGCAGGAGGACCGACAACGGGATTGGCTCACCCAGTGTCGGCGAAATCTCGCTGGCTCGCGTGGTGATCAGCTGCCCCATTAGCCGGCTGATTCGCCGCAGAAGCTCCGCCGAGATCTCCATGACCGCCGTGAATTTTTTGGCGGGCAGCATGTTCCTATAATAGAGGTCATAAGATCCGTTAAGGTTAGACTCCTGGCCATAGGTTTAATCGTGGCAAAAAAAAAAAAAAAAAAAAAAAAAATTCAAGCAGAAGAGGAAGGCGTAAATTATAAAAGCAGTAAGAGTAAGCAAAGGGTGGCAGAAAGAAGAAAGGAAATTTTAGTTCTGCCTGTCTCGCGGATGCAGACGCCGAGGCGACGTTGCAGTCGGCGCAGGCGCTTCCTTTTTAGAACTTCGAGGTCTGCCCCTGCGCTTCGGTACTATCAAAGTCGGACTTTGTGGCGCAGAGTCCGCAGTCGCTTCTGTCGACAACGCAGGTTGAGCGGTAGCTGAATGCTCGTCTTTCTTAGGCGAAATCTGTGGTTCTGGCGTTGTGCTGTCTGAATCTTGTGGTTCTGGTGCGTCTTCTGGAAACTGCTCTTCGTCGTGGCATGGCTTTAAATCGCATACGGCTACTTCGCCTATATCTACTTCCTGCTCTGTCTGAAGCTTATAGGAGTTCATTCCGACGCGAGCCGTGACAATAAAGGGACCCGAGCAGCAGAGGAAAGAATGCGATACCTTGCCCACACCTTTTCGCCGATTTTATATTCCATGTCGCGGTGTTTCGCGTTATAGTACTTTTCCTGTCGTTCTTGGGCGGCTCTTGAATTTTTAAGGGCATAAGCCCGAAAATCATCTAGTTTTTCCATGCGAGCCTGCCAATTATCACGTGCTGCTTCTTCTAAGCTTTGCTTGGCGGCTTGCTCTATTTTTCTTTGCATCGTGCACAGTGGCTCAATAGCGTGCATAAATAGCGGTATTGTACGCGAACGCGAACTTTGGTATGTGCTTGTCCCAAGTAGTGTGCTTGGTTTCGATGAACGCGGTGATGATGGTTTTTATTGTGCGATTTACTCGCTCGGTCGGGTTTGATTTCGGCAAATAAGGGGCGCACGTGCCGTGGTAGCTCCATGTGCTTCCAAAAAGCTATCGACTAACTTTTTCTTGAAAAGAGTACCATTATCAGATAAGAATCGGTCGGAAATTCCGAATATTAGGAAAATTTGCAGATTCAGTTCTCGCTTGATAGTTTTTGCATTCGCCCGCTTAATTGGGATGCATTCAATCCATCTCGTAAATAAATCAAGGAAAATTAATAATTGTTCGTGTCCTTGGATTGATCGGGGGAAAGACCCCATAGTGTCGCCTACGACTATCTCCCAAGGGCGTGTAACAATATGCTTGCCCATAAATCCTGCAGGAGCGAGTTGCTCTTCTTTGACTTTGCTGGCAAACTTGGCAATTTCGTACGAAATGAGCTGTATCTTTGTATAAATTCGGCTAGTAGTACCGGAGTGCTACTTTTTGATAAGTCTTAAATCTCCCTACATGTCCGGAGATAGACTCATCGTGGCACTCTGCGAGGATCCGCTCGCCCTGTTCCTGAGGTACTACGAGCTTCACAGCATCTTCATTTTCTCCCAATAAGTCGTCTAGTGTCGCCGGTGATCTTCCAAAAGGGATGTGCCGTGGTGTCTTCGACGACCTGCTTTGCCTTTTTTAGGTTACATGGGTCTTTTATAGACTCATCCATGGAAAGACTTACAATCCTAAGTAATACGAGTAATGAGTTTGTAGGCTCAACGTTTCAGAAATTTTTGAAAAAACGCGACATCCAATTCCGTATAGGTTGAAATCCCGAATATCAAAAGAATCCATCCTAATATCAAAGCGGCTGTGGTGAAGAGACTGAATCGTAATATACGTGAACGAATGCGACGATACTTCTCTCACTATAAGGATGTGGTGCAGAAAATTGTCGACGCTTACAATGCTGCGAAAGCGCGCGAAAATTTAGCGAAGAGAGCTTGTCTGCAATCGACTTCAGGTGTAATGAATAAATACAAGCCCGGATCTACCGTGCGCATTAGTCGCACGAAAAATACTTTCGAGAAGGGATATGATAAAAACTTTAGCTATGAAGTTTTCAAGCGTATATCTAACAGACATAATTTACCAACATTTATCCTGGAAGATTTGAACTTAGAAAAGATTGACGGCTTTTTCTATCTCGAGGATCTTGCTTACGTTGGCACGAAACGCATATCGGGCGCTGCTGAGCAATTCAAAATAGAACGCGTAATTCGTACAAAGGGTCGTGGCTCGAAGAAGCAGCTACTTGTCAAGTGGGCTGGTTATCTAAACAAATTCAACTCGTGGATCAAGGCCTCTGAAGTACAAAAAATTTTAAAATGGACCAAAACAATTTTTACCTAATTTTCCCTAGCAACAGGAGTATGATGTACTACAACGATAAGGCCACCAGAAGTTTTACAACGCAACTCTCGCGCGAGCTCAGACTCATAGTCCACCATAGTGGAAATTGGTCCGTTGCGCTCGTCGAAATTCACGTGCCGAGTACTGTCACGCACATTTAATAATCGGACGCCTTTTACACTTTTAAACAGTCGGAAAACGCAAATCAGGAATTGCATTTTTTCCACACGGTATTTACGACAAGATCGAGGTACCTTTGTCAAGTCTAGAATGTGCAGTGTCATCAAGCTAGACAACAGACTAGCATCGCTTTCTCGAGCTATTCCCGATGAGCTCTACGTGTACACAGATATCTGCGAGCTACGCACTGTAGGCGACACTCAAGCTGCTCTACTGCTTATAGTTTCCGTGGATAGTGCAAAGTATAAATTCGGCAGTAATATCCTGAGACATTTTGCACCTGCTTCAATTTTACATCACAGTTTTCGCTCGATTGTCATAGATATGAGGGATCAGTACAGAGTGCGAATGACATTCGAATATAGAACGCTGACAGTTTGAAAACGGTTTTAAAAATCATTAATATACTGTATATTTAAACAATACTTTATCGTTTGTTTGGGGTAATCGCGTTTTTTGGGGAAATAAGTAAGGGATATCCACTACGCATACCCTGCACACTTAGTTAAACCACGCAGCTGTTAGACTGATGTGTGAGGTACTACCATCTCACCACGAGTTTCTGACTAGATAGCCACACCTAAGAACAGGGTATTACCATCCTGAAGCGGTGAAGCATCTAAAGGGGGAAAAGGAGTGGATGATACCAATTAATAAAGGGTTTGAGTCATAGTAATATTCCATTTATAAATTTTGTTCATTTATTCACTTGATTATTGTTCATATGCAATACTGGATCTCACAATCAGAGCCTACAGGAAAGGGAGTGGACTGCACGCATACTCTTCGAGAGCCGGGGCTCATGGACAACTGGGTATGGTGAAGACCGGAGCAAGAAGCGAGAGTTACCATTCGCAAGTTGCTCAGTTGAGAGCCAGATAATTAATGCCCGCTGCTGGCTTCGGAGCTCCTTATATACCCGTGTCGCTTCCACTCTCCTATGTTATATGCGCGCACGCCATCTACTAGCGCATAGGTAGACTATTTGCATTTGGCTATTAGCGCCACTCGGTCGGTAACTTGCCTACGCCAGGCAAGTTATCTATTGCTGCTCTCTTATCTCCCGGGCCGGGCCTGCCTTCTCAGCATTTAGATGTAGAATAATTTGAATCTTAGTTGATTAAAGAAAGGTAATTCAAAATTTTACAATTTTAACCAAAAGACTTGTTTTGATAAATAATCAAAAAAAAAAAAATTTGTCCGTAAAGAACTTCTTTGCGGACAAATCCGCGAAAATTTTTATTTTCAACAGAAATTAAAAAGTTAACGTTTTTGACCATTTTTCTTCACATTTTATAATTATGGAATGATTTTTAACTTATACTTAACTAAAATTTTTCCAAAAATTAGTCGATTAACTGCAAATTCAGTAGGCACAAAGATTACACGTCAACATATAGATTTTGAACAAAACAATATGAATGCTCGTTTAGCTGCGCAAACTTTAAGTGAAAATTGTAACTTAGCTATGTGATATGTGCGCAATGATTTTCAAATTCCTGAATTCGAAAAAGTCGAAGGAATTGCGAAATTTGGTTCAGTTATAAATGAAAGTTTTGACATTTTGAATTCGAGAAAGCACTGAAAAAAAGAAATGTAAAAACAGAATAGGTAAGAGTAAAGTTGACGAAACAAGAAAAAATGCTAATAAACTATAAATAGTGCCATCAGTTTATAAAAATGCGACGATCATTACAGAAAAGGTAAAAATGAGAATTATATTGGTAAAAATTATATCGACTGTTACCTTTTTGCTGGATTTGTTATAAAAACAGTTTTAAAAGGAATGTAGATGCTTCCAGTGTTCTTTACTATTGACATCAGAAGTTACTCATTATGCTTTGACTAAGATAACTGCGCCTTGCATCCGCGGTGGCTTGCTGCCTTGCATCGCTGCATGCTCGCCATATACCATCCGACATTTTTTATCTTTTTCGAATACAATTAAAGATGCGTTGGCCATGCATAACTTAAAAGTTTTTTAATTATTTTAGTTTTTATGACTCCTGAATTTCAATATTGTTGATTTTAGAATATAAATTTTAGCATGTATTCTTTTATCGCAATGAAATTTATTTTAAATATGGTTATAAACCCATTATTATTTCGTAAGATTAAAAAAAATCTTTTTATAATTCTATTATTCAAATTATACGCGCAAAATTCCATAAGGTGGCAAAAATTGAAACTATCCTATTGGTGAAAAATACATTGGTTTTTATATGTAAGCTGTAACGTCACGCTTAACAAACTGAATTCCATCCCATTTTTAAAGTCATGAATTTCGTGCAAAGATAGTTTATTACATTATTTGAACAGAAAAATTATTAGTTTTATTATATCAGCTAAGCAAAATCGAAAAGCTGTTCGTTGGCTCTGTCGAACTTCGAAGCGAGGCAGCGATCTCGACCACTGCGTATACATTGTGCGCATCGATCTGGCGACCGGCTAGCGACATGCCAACGCAGTCGTCTGCCGTGTGTGTTGACGTTTTGAAGCAGCCTCAGTCAGTTAGAACAGTTTTATAAGTAGTTTAAAAATCAGATCAGAAGTGCTGCTATGGTGCCTGTATGTGTTTTCAAGCAACCTCTGCTCACCGTGATCCCGGTCGCTGCTCGCGGTTCTTGCATTGTAAGACAGTGCAAAAAATATTCAAAAATGATGCACCCGGAATGGCACCAAGGATGCGATATGTGTGAGAGTCAGTTCATCAAGAAATGCTGCAGTATAGTATCTCCAACCAGGAACTTGAATTTTCGCTTGGAGGTTATCCTTTGTTTTTTGGACTACTCCTGTGGCTGCTGCTCCTACTCATTATTCTATTGATGTGCTGATACATTTTTCTTGAATGATGCTGTCTGGATGAAGATTCACTATCTCATAAGATCTACGACTGCTTTTCCTTTGTTCTTGTGTTCATTATGTTTACAACAGATATCTATTGAGTTACGTGCAGTATAATCAGTGCACTATTGTGATCTGTAATTTAACCCTATTTATAGAGTTTAATCAGTGTTGCAATTCCGATGCCTCCCAAGATCACCCTGGACTGGATTCTCTCTCTCTCTCTCTCTCTCTCTCTCTCTCTCTCTCTCTCTCTCTCTCTCTCTCTCTCATGGTGCTGGTTGGCGTTTCCACAGCCTTATTTCAACACTGAAGCTGGATTTATGGTATCTGGTTGTGCTGCTTGGCGTCTCTCGCTGATGTAATCACCCGGAGTCAACCTTGGAACTCTATTTGAGCTTTCTGGCAGTGCTGGTTGGCGTTACCAGCTGCTTGAACCACCTTGAGATGATCTTGCAACTGAATTGATACTGTCTTACAGTGTTGGTTCGTGTTCTTGGATACTTGAACTACTTTAATACGAATCTGGATATGGATTTATACAATCTGACTAGGTAATTTTTAAAATATTACAATAAATTTAAACTGTACGTTAAATTGATATTATATCTTCAATAAGTTTTAACTTGAAACGCTTTGTCTCCTGAATAAATTCAGTAAACAGATTTCTTATGGCTTCCCGGATATATTTTCAGTGTTCATGATGATAATCTTCTGTTTGTAAATGTGAACTATGTGACTGAAACAAGTTATTTGACGGTATACATACTTAAAAGCTTCCATGTTTTAAATTTTTATGCAGAGATCAGTGGTCTGAATCTCTCAATAATTTTTTAATGAGTATGATTTTGTAATATTTTTCTGTATGTCTAGCTCCATTTGTTCGATTATGGTCTACTGCATCTACCGCAGTCAAACTAAGGATACGGATGATGTTGATAAATGAGGTATTAAAATCTTTCAGTTAAAACGTAACTTCATTCAAGACTTGTGCACTATACTACTACTATACTGCCATACTGATGGATGAGCATTTTTATCAGGTGAGATCAGTGAGTTGAATAATTATTTGTAAGTATACATTTTTAATGTTCTTACTGGTTTTTCAATATTATGGCTGATTGGTATTCTTCTGCGGTCATCAACACTATCATCAAAACTACTGGAAACTTACTTGTATTTGTATTAATTATTTATTTTTGTTTGTAGACATATTCTTAAATCATATTTTATTCTAATTTTGTTTATTCTAATTTCAGATATTGTTACGTGTGAATACTCATTTAGGAAGCGACGCCGAAGATGAACCCTTAAGAGCTAATCAAGGAGAGCGAGAATAAGAGGTAGAAAGTTCACACAACCTCAGGGAAAAAGAGCATTCACTGGATCGACACAACTTATCACAGCCACTAACGCCGCAGCGAGTACCAAACAGTAGCAACAGCCATGAAATATCAAAGCCAATTCCTCAGAAAACGAGTAGCGAGGCGAACAACGTAGGCCTCAGTAACAAACCAACGAGCGCAGAATCACCGATAGCAAACCTCCGGCAGACATTGTTCGGCAAGGGAATTAAATTTCGAACTCGCCTCACTGTAGACTTAGAGGAGATAAGTAGACAAGATAAGTCGGGAGTCCTAATCAAGGTATGGGAAAACGAAGCGCAAAGTGGCAACGAGATACCTGACGGAATGAGAAACAACAAAACAAACCCAAGCGCAGAGACACCATACGAAAGTATAGACTCTCCACAGCCGATTCTAACCACGCACATTCCCCCAGCCCCAAACAACAGTCACCCTAGCACTCCAAAACGTACTCTTCCCATTTACAGACCAAGGAAAGATTTCTATCATATTACACCGCAAATAGACGATCGAGCCAATGATGAACACTTGCCTGAGAGCAACGCTTCAGACGCATCCAGGAGAGACATCGATGTAAGCCCCCATGACAAGAGAAAACACGATAATACTAGTCCCATAATGGGAGGAAGCCGCGACGGGTCCGAAGAGCCAATGGAGGACTCATTTACCGATCAACCAGCGACCGATCGAACAGCGGCAACTAAGGGCACGTCACCCAGAGCTCAGCCAGCCCCGACACCATACACCGGAACTGACTCAGATGCAATGGCCCGACGGTATTACGTGTACTCACAGCGTGAAGATTGTCCAGAGCCATCCAAACGATTGACGCACGAGAGAAACATACCCATGGAGCCACCGGGAAACTGCCTGTTCAATTAGATAATAAAAATCTTAAATCTGCAAATGACGCCAAGCCAGCTGAGATACAAACTCTTGTGCAGCCCACATGTGGAAACCTGTGGTGATCCAGAAGAGGCACGGCGCATCTTGCTATCAGAAGTCGAGTACGGAGACGCAGATTGCATATACGTATTCTCAAGGGAGTTCAGATGACCACCCGTTCGCGCATAAATGCAACCTAGCTTATATTTTAGCAGAAGACATGATCCTCAACACAGAAGTACTAAACGCTTTGATAGAAAGACGCTACATACACGCAGAAGAACTCTTAGAAACACAACTTTTTGTAGGCGAAATCATCGTAACAAAACATAGGGAGACGTAGATGTTCGGAATCGTTTTAAAGAAACATCTACACGACAAACCCTTAAGGCCAGATATTGCTAGATGCGTAAAAACGCTGCAGTCATTAACTGAAAAATACGGAATAACAACGTTTGGCCTTATCAGAGATTTGGGTATAATCACGCTCGCAGACTGGAAACACGTAATTGAGCAATGTAACAATACCTTTAAAGGAAAAGCAATATCAATCGTACTCTTTAAAAATAATCTACCAGTACCCAAGGTCGAGGACAGATACAGCGATCACTGGTCAAAAGCTGAAACCCAACTTTTAAAAACCAAAATCTAAACCACAACTATTCGAGTAAATATAATTATAGTAGCATCGGCCACATACAAAATCACACTGAATCACAAAAACACAAAATTCTAAACTATTAAATTGCACCCACAATGTCAAACTAAAGAAATTATACACGCCAATTCAAAAACTTCATCAAGCTACCGGAGTAAAACTTTCCAGAGAACCCTGGAAATAAAACGAAATAAATAAAACCTTTCTACACGCATTAACAAATATTCTAAACAACATACAGAACTCTAGGTGCCACAAATTTCAAACGATAAATTGTTAGATAATAAATTACAGTAATGGGAGTCATTATTGGTCACAAAAAGGTTAGAAGTTCTGCAATTTTCTTGACAACAAGGCGTCAAAACCCACAATCAAAAATCTAGTAGGGTAAACTAAGCGAGAAATTAACTAATTAGTATAAGCTAGGAATGAACCATGCCCTATCCCATTAAACAAATAAAAAAACATAATAGTCATGACGACAAAATACCGCCCGCGGCGCATATCGCGTCAGGATACCGCGCAAACGCCGCTTGCGCAAACGCACACTGGCCAAATCTGAGCGCGAAAATTCAAAATGGAGACCCGCGGCAGGAGTTGCAGGAAGAATGTACATTGATGAGTAAGGATTCGAGACGGATCTCAAGGGATAAATAAGGAGAAAGAACAAACGCAAGAATTAGTAAAAAAAACAAATGAATATATTATGAACAAAAGATGGTAAAATGAAACTAATTTTATGGAATTCGCCTCATCCCAGTCAAGGCACTGGAATCCACTCCTATAACAAAAACAATTATATCACATACATATTAATATTTGATGCACACGGCAGCGTGCTATACGAAACTCACCTCCGTGCCCGAGAGGCGAAGATAGGAGGCTGAGTCGCCCAAGGACTGCCCACAGATAAGGCAGGACTCCTCGGACGCATCCCAGTCCTCATGGTGGCAGAGCACCCATCCACCCGTGGAGGGCTCATCCTCCGCGGAGATAACACGATAGGATATCTGAAAACGGAAAAAAAATAAAGGATTAAACGATTCGCCTAGAGGAAGAAAGTAACGTATTAATAGGTAAAATAAGAAAAAAAATAATAAATAAATAAAATGTACACCAACCTGCACACCAGCAGCCATGCGCCTTACGTCCATGGCAGCGGGTGATGTGGAGGGCTGCCGGCAGATCGCACACGGGCCATCGACATACACACTCGACCCAGCCATCCCATGACACGGATATGACGGGTCAGGTTCATCGACCACCACCTCGTTCGCTTCGCCCACAGACCCCACCTCCGACACATACCCATCATCGTCCGACTCGGGATCAGACTCGTGCACCTAAAAGAAAAGAAAAGGGACAACGACACAGATAAAATAAAGATGTCAAAACGGGACATAAGAAAGGACACAAAAAAAAAAATCTCTCCACTTACCTCCAATTCAGGCATCTCCTCTACGCCCGGTCACAATGACTATAGTAGAAGAAAACGCAAGAAAAGCAAAAGAGCAATTCAGAAGAGCAAAGCAGAGCTTCTGCTTTTGCAAGAGCAAAAGCAGAAGAGCCATGAAGAAACAGATAAGCGACGAAAGCCTTATCACGGCTAAAGCTAGGCGCAAGTAATATTTACTAAACATTAAAAACCTTGGCCAATTAAAGGGATCCCATAAGGGAACGTCCCATAAAGCCCTCATCTGGCCATATATAGCCTAATAGTTTAAACAAATAAATCAAATTAACGAAAATTTAGACTTTAATATTACTAACCCACAAGTGGACGTCACAACATCAATAACAGCTTAACATAACATATAATAGTCATCACGACGCTATCACATCGTGAAAATGCAACTATAAGACACCGCTCTTACAGGTGCGCGGCATTCAAGGAAACCAATGGAAGGATCACCATACAGGCCATCAACCATAATCCAGGGCTGTTGATTGAAAAATTGAACCCTTTGGCAACCTCCAGCAAATCATGGAAAACAATACAACGCATAAATCTTGAAGCATTTTTCTCTAGATGGAACAAACTATTAATGAGCTTGGACATATTAAAAACATTCTGCAAGCAAATAAACACATCATGCCGGTACGACCAACAGCTGGCTAAAATACGTCAGCAAATCGAAGAGACAGCGAAGAACGCGGACAAAGTAAAAGAGCTACTGCAAAGTCACGAAACAACACAGAAACCGAGAATCAAAAGAGCCTGGTTCTCAGCGATAGGAAAAATTAGTCGCACCATATTCGGAACCCTAGATGAGGAAGCCGGAGAAGAAATCCAGCAACTAATCAGCATAACAGCTAACGATACGAGGCAACTCGCTAAATTACTAGCAAACCAGACCGAACTCGTACATACAAAATTCGGCATTCTGCATGAAAATACCAACGAACTAGACAAGGCCATGGACGAGCTGATAGCCGATCAAGCAATCCTACGGAAACAGGAGGAAATCGAGGAAGCCTTAAACTTACTGGAAGACAGCGTAATACAATACGAACTAGATACGGAAATTCTTACGGACGCTGTACTCTTTGCAACCTAAGGAATTGTACACCCACGTTTCGTCACACCAGAACAAATAGAAAAATCAGAAGCCCTCGCTAAAGAATCGGTAGCTGACTCGCGATTTCCATCCACGGAAGCAGACATGCCCATAACGGAATTAATTAAAATATCCGACGTCTCAATACTGTTCCAAGACATGCACTTAGTGTGCTATATAGGGACACCATTGCTAGACTACGGCGATTACGACCTACATAAAGCATCGTCCCTACCGATTAAATTTAGGTTTTTCTAGTTCAGTATAATACACTTGAATTTCAGAAGTCAATTGGACTGATTCGGCTTAAATGTATAATTAGCATAGTGTGCGTCGTTATATAACACCAAATTACTCGGATCGGCTTCACTGATCGTTGTACTCGGCGATTATTTCCTAAATTTTGCATTTCTTATAATTTAATTTAAGAAAATGGTTTAATCATGGTATTCAGGTCAAATGGGGCGTGTTACATTAAAGTTATTATTAAATGTATGTATCAAAAAAAAGTTTATAGGGTTGTTGTATGTCAAATAATAATTACAAATGTGAAAATAATTACAATAATAATTCACTCGGTAATGACGACTTCAACGGGGTCGCCCGGATCCCTGAAAGAGAACGTTTACTTAAACTATTCGTACAATGTAAATAATAATGAATTAAATTATCGGATCGCGGTTCCCGAATATCGGTACGGTACTGGTTGTCGGTAAAACTGGGAAATATTTAGCCGACGGCCAACTCGGGTAGTCCCTAGGGGCTAAAGGTCGCACCCCTTAGCCCGAGACTGGAGGTTGCATCCTGCGACGCTGTGCCTCCCAACACAGGTGCGCAACACCTAGTGCCTCGCATGCGCTAGGATTTTTCTTGTTTCGTGGGATTTGACGCGATCGTCACGTTTGGGAGAACGCTAGGGAGAGGGGAAAAGAATCACACAATGGTTCTCACTTTATTGATCTTATATTTCGCCCAGCCCTTCCCTACAATGCGGTGGCAATGATGCCTCCCGCGCACAATGTAGCCACGCAGGGCTTCTGTTGGCGCACTCACGCACAAGCCGCACTCGTGCAGCAGACGGCAGGCCTCAGGCCCAGGTCCAGTCCGTTGACGGTTGGCTCTCTCTCTCTCTCTCTCTTTCTCTCTCTCTTTCTCTCTCTCTCTCTCACTCTCGCGCACGCTGGCTCGACGCCTCGCGTGGATGACGTCGAGGTGTGCGCCCGCACCGCACACCACTCTCCCGTCTCATTCGCTCTCCTCTCTCTCTCTCTCTCTCTCTCTCACTCTCGCGCACGCTGGCTCGACGCCTCGCGTGGATGACGTCGAGGTGTGCGCCCGCACCGCACACCACTCTCTCGTCTTACTCACTCTCTCTCTCACACACTCACGGCTTTCTCTCTCTCTCTCGCTCTCTCTCTCTCTCTCTCTCTCTCGCTTACTCGCTCTCTTCTCTCGGCTTCCGGTAGACGTCCGTCGGTGCTCCCGTCGTCGTCTCCAGGACTCCTCCCGGACCTGATGGCGGCTGGCGGCTTCGGCTCTCCCACGCCGATGTTGCTGGCTGCTCTCGTCCTTTGGATGTTGGTGGCGGACTGGCCGGCCTCCTCCCTCTCGTCAGGATGGTCGCTGGCTCGTCCGGGCGTTGGCACTTCCTAGTGCCAACGCGTTGCGCCTGAAACACACGCGCACTCTCGAACACTCTTGGGAGACTCTCCCAATCTCCTCTAGTCGTCGACCTCGGGTCGACGAGCAGAGGAGGACGCACTCAACTCTCACAAACGTCGACGTGCTCCGTCGACAGTCGTGAGAGAACTCCCTGATTTCTCCGCTCGTTCTCGCGCTCACTCTCCTCTCGTGCTCGTCGGGTCCGCGCTTCTTGCTGGCTCCCCATTGGCTGCCAGTCCGCGCGGATAGCAAGCCGCGCATCGGCGCCCGCTGATTGGCTCGCGACATGCGGAGGACCTTTCAGCGCGCGCGCCGACGAGGCTCGCTCTCGCGCCAACGATGCTCACTTTCGCGCCGACGATGACGGTTAGCTAGCCCGTTCCCCGAACTTGAGGACAGGCCGGCGCCGACAACAACACGTCGACTCGCTTGTTTCTTCCGCGCACTCAGGGCTTGGCCGCATCGAACGAGGTTCCTCGTCTCGACGCGGCTGCGACGTTTGCAACGTCGCAATCCCCTCCCCTTAACGATGCTTCCTCTCTCGGAGAAGTTGGCCTTAAACCTTTTACTGGGTCCCAGGTCCATACTTTTCTCTCTTCTCTGCACTCTACTTTCTCACTTCCTCGCCTCTCTACCTTCCCCGAACTCTCTCTTCCTCCTCTTCCTTCCTCAGCAATCTGTTTACCTGGCCTTGCCATTTTCATTCGGCAATCCAGGCACAGACTTGAGTGGCTCACCCGTCTACACAGCTGGCACGATGACTGCGGCAATTGCCTACGCGCAGGACATTCCCTTCGTGAATGTCCTTTTCGCTGGCATACCCAACAGGTCATCTCCGGGCAATTGAATGCCCGGTGCCCCACTTTGCAGCAGGTGAAGCACGCACCACCTCCTCGCCTCTCTCCTCGAGCCACGGCACTAGCGGTCGGTCGAACCAGGCCGCACCATACGCTAGCTCTCTTTTCTCTCGCTGTCCTCTCCTCAACCTCGACAGGAGGAAACTCACCTCCAGGGCCAGCCTGCATTATTCTCTCGACTGCAGCAGCTCTCTGGGGCCCTCCTTCCTCATTGTACGCCGCACCTGGGACACGCATTTTCTCCGCTGGTAGCGGAGGCGCGTAACGGCTGTTTAGCTCTCGTAGTCGTTCCCAGCGTCGGCCGTACCTCTCCAACTCCTCCCAGCTTTTGACGCTTTTATCGCCAATAGCTCTCCGGTACTCCGGAAGGAGGTTCCGATACGCGATGCGAAGCAATTCGCGTTCGGATGGAGGTCTGCGAAAGCGCGAAGCAAGATATTGAAGACTCGCGGTATACGCCGCGATCTTCTCTTCTCTATGCTGCGTTCGCTTGCGCAGATCTTCCTCCAAATCCTCCTGACAATATCGAGCCATGTATCGGCGACGAAAGGCCCGGCAGAACGTCTCCCATGTTCGCAGGCTCTTTCTCTTCGCCCGATACCAGCGGCTTGCCTGTGCCTTGAATATGCACGGCAACACCGCTAGCAGCACATGGTCTGATATCGCTGACCCCTCTCTGCACTCGCACAGTCGAT
>QLSS01000161.1:252025-269522 GCA_024372645.1 Trichomalopsis sarcophagae | reverse complement strand
ACAGGGCCCTTCTGGCCCTGGTTATAACACGACCGCGAGATAATTAAGCGAGTGTTATAATATATATATATATATATATATATATATATATATATATATATATATATATATATATATATATAAGTGTATTGAGTTAAGGGGCAGTTCTATTGAAACCGTAATTTATTTTTAAGTATGATAATATACGACACTTTGACAGTTTAATGAGAAGTTAATTAGAAAATATATAAAAATTTCTTATATTTAACTATAATTAAATTTATTTAAAACTGATCTTGTTGAATAAACAATATTATTTTTGAATAAGTTAAATTTTACGATTGCAAAAATAATCATGACGTTAACTCAAATATACCGTTATAAAATATAACATACTATTCAAATGTTATTACTGGTGAAACATATGCACAAAATTTATGAGACTATTAAAAATATACGACTTTATATTAATTTTATAATAATTATTGTAAACAGATAAGGTAACTTAATCGCTAATGAAAATTTGTAACTTTTAAAAAATTTAAGTAAACTAGTGGCTTATGAAAATTTAAGCATGATTTCATGAACTCCTGACAGCCCAAGAGGCACTACTGTCAATCATTGAGCGGACTGCTCACAGAGTAGAGGAGACACCTGCTGAGCGATGGACCGTGGGGCTCGTGGAGAGTCGCCTCAATCTTTTAGAAGGGTACTGGGATACCTTCTGCGGCAACCACGTACAACTCCTATCCCGGGACGACATCGCAGCAGATTATCTTCGGAACAACAGCTACGCAGCTGCAGAAGACAGTTACGTGCAAGCACGGGGCTTGCTCCTGGACCATCAACATCGCTTGATTCATCTTGGCAACTCTACTTCCTCTACAACCTCTACTATATCGGAAGACTCGTCAGGCGCGAATGTCTCGTTAGCCAAACTGCCTCGCATCTCCCTGCCGAGATTCAGCGGCAAGCATGAAGACTGGGAAAGCTTCCGCGATTTATTCATGGACCTGGTGCATAACAATGCAAATCTTGGGGACGCGACCAAGATTCTATACCTCAAGACAAGTGTAGACAATGAAGCCAAGCTCCTTCTCCACGAGTACAGCACGACAGCCGCCAATTATGCGCCAGCCTGGGAGGCACTACAAAATCGTTTCGATCAGCCCACGCTTCAAGTCAAAGATCATCTGGAAGCGATTTCCAGCCTAAACTCTATGAACAAGGAATCGGCTAGCGGCCTTCAAAGTCTCCTAGATAACCTCAAGCGTCATCGCCACCAACTGACCATGTTAAAGCGGCCCGTCAACCAGTGGGATGACTGGTTCGTCTTCTTCGCGAGCAAGGCTATGGATCGAGTCACCCACCGAGTCTGGGAAGAAGAATTAGAGCGAGAAGCTCAAGAGAAGAATACGGAATCGACTCATTCTTCCTTCAATAAACTCGCAGAATTTCTCGAACGGAGGTGCAAGACCCTGAGAGAGATCGCTTCGAGTGGAGGAGAGCCGGAACGCGCTGGAAAACGTCAGGCAGGAACGCCTTCATTTGGCAAGACGGTCAAGACTTATGCCAGGGGAACTCAGGGAGGCAAAGGCTGCGCAGCTTGCAAGGAAGCTCATTACATTGGCCACTGTCTAACCTTCCGAGGACTGGATCCAACCGAACGCCGTCGCCTCGTCACTGATCGGGGGCTGTGCTACAATTGTCTCAGTGGCAGCCACGCGGCTCGAGACTGCCCGTCTCGAAACACTTGCCGAAGTTGCTCTGGCTCACATCACACTCTGATCCACGAAGGAGCCGGCAAACGCCCACCTACGGACTCGTCATCAGCTGAGACTTCGACTAAGAGACCGAGGACCCAGGTCCTCGCTACTCAAGGCAGTTCGATTAACCAAGATGCTGAAGCATGACTAGCTGTCCTGCCTACGGCCATTGTCACCGCGAGCGCTGGAGGTTCCGCGCAAGATACCTTACGAGCTCTACTAGATTCCTGCTCTGAGGCCACGTTACTAAGTCTCTCCACAGCTCGCAAACTAGGCTGCAGGCTTAAGAGAATTCATGTGAAGATCACCGGAGTGTCCGGGGGAGCGCTAGACTCGGCTCGTTTCCAGACTTGCTTGCACATTCATGATCCAGCCGATGGCAGCTGGCGGAAGACGCAGGCATATGTCCTACAAGCCATCGATATAATCACCCCATCAGACAGGACCAGCGCAGACACCGAACCCATCAAACAACACCTGCAGCTCGCGGACCCTGATTTCGACAAGCCAGGCCGGATCGACCTGGTGTTAGGAGCTGACGTTCACCCCTGGATGATGCTCTCCGGTCTTCGGCGGTGGGAAAGTCTCATAACCCAGCAAACCGTCTTCGGCTGGACACTTACTGGCCGCATCCCCGCTGCGGTCTGGGTCCCGACCTCGTCAGGCAGTTTCGTCACCCAACACAACTCAAAGGTCGGTTTCGGGCACGAAGAGCTTCTTCGGTTGATGCAGCGCTTTTGGGCCTTAGAGGACCTTCCGCACATCAAGCGAATGTCAAGCGACGACATCGAATGCGAGACTACATATTCCAACGAGCACACCCGGGACGTCGACGGCAGATACGTCCTACCACTTCCTTTGAAGCGAGACGGACTGAGACTCCTCGGCGATAGTTTGAAAACCCCCCTTACGAGGCTGTCATCTATGCATCGGCGGATGCAGAAGGATCCCGAATTCCAGCAAAATTACCGTTTGTTCATGATGGAATATGAGACACACGGACACATGCGTCTCCTCGCAGAAGACGAGATATTCAACGCGGACGTGCCATCTCACTACCTGGCTCACCATGGGATCTGGCAGAAAGGCGATCGAGGGCGCAAATTGCGTGTGGTTTTCAACGCCTCTCGACCAACAACCTCAGGACACAGCCTGAACGACGCCCTGCATTCGGGCCCTAAGCTTCAAGGCAACATCGTGCCGATAATTGCCCGCTGGCGACGCCACCGTTACGTCTTCTGTGCTGATGTGCAGATGATGTTTCGACAAATCCTAATCAAGGAGGACCACCTTCACCTTCAGAGGATAGTATGGAGCCCTTCGGCAGAGGAGCCCGTCCGCCACTACGTACTGCGAACCGTCACCTACGGGACAGCGTGCGCCCCTTACCTTGCCCTTCGGACCATCAAGCAGCTTTGTATGGACGAGGTCGAGAAACATCCTGAAGCCGCGGTTTCTGCAGCACAGGACCTCTATATGGATGATTTCCTAAGCGGGAGTCACGAACTGCAATCGACCACAATCTTGAGAGATCAGTTGATCGGCCTCCTGAAGGCAGGTGGATTTCATCTAAAGAAGTGGGTAGCCAACGACGCCTCTATCTTGGAAGAGATACCCGCAGAGGACCGCTTACGACCAAGCTGGGTTCAATTCTCGAAGAATCCAGTCAACGAGCTTGGAGTCACTTGGAACCCGACGACCGACGCATTCACGTTCCGGTTGCCCCCACCAGGGGAGAACTCCGCGCTGACAAAGAGACTAGCCTTGGCAGGACTAGCTCGCATATTTGACCCCGTGGGTTGGTTGGCTCCTATAACTTTGCTAGCCAAACTTATCATCCAGGACCTTTGGAGGGCGCAGTTTACCTGGGACGAGATTCTGCCACGGCCATGGACGGATCAATGGCGCGCCTTTCAAACCAGCATCAGCAGGACTGGAGAGTTCGTCATTCCCCGTTGGCTAGGATGCAATCCCTCGGACGTCCTTGAATTGCACGCTTTCTCCGATGCCAGCCGTCGAGCCATGGCTGCTGTACTTTACTCCAGAGTTGAACGCCAAGGTGCTGATGCTCAGGTCACGATGTTGGGAGCCAAGACCAAGCTAAACTCCATCAAGAGCCTCAAGCCGCCTGCTGGGACCACCAGACGGATGACGATTCCCAGACTCGAACTCCGAGCAGCTCTCATCGCCGCCCGACTTCTCCAATCCATGGCCGAGTCACTCAACGTTTCTGTGGCCCGCTGCCATCTATGGACCGACTCCCAAATTGTTCTCCATTGGCTGCAGTCAGAGGGTCCCGTAGGGAATGACCTAGTCGACAACTATATCAGCCATATTCAGGAGCTCACCCTTGGCGCCACATGGCATCACGTAGGGACGAACGAAAACCCAGCCGATGTCGCTTCCAGGGGCTGCGACTCCGGAGATCTCGCTATGCATCCGCTCTGGTGGACAGGACCCAACTGGTTGGCGAAGGACTTAAACGATTGGCCTGCCCCGGCTCGCCAGTTCGCAGCAACAGAACCAAGCATTGAAGAAACTGAGTCTTCAGCCTTCGGCTGCATCGCCACCAGAGTTCAACCGGAACCGAGTCACATCGAACGATTTTCTTTGCTCGATGCTCTACTTCGAGGGACCGTTCGCAGCCAACGCCTCCTTCGCCGAGCGACCCGCCGTTCTTCTCAGAAGCCTCTAGATCCAGTCACACCTCCGGAGCTACGAGAGGCCTTCCTGATCTGCGTTAGACTGTCGCAACGTCAAAGTTTCGCAGATGAACTCCGCGCCCTTAGCGACAAGCACCCGGTTCATCGTCGCTCGCCGCTTCGAAGCCTGGGGCCCTTCCTGGACGAAGATGGAACTGTTCGAGTTGGAGGTCGACTGGAGAATGCTTTCCTGACCTACGACGAAAAGCACCCTGTTGTCCTCGACGGCCAGACTCACTCTGCCGAACTCGTCATCCGATGGGCTCTTGATCGCAGCCTGCACGCAGGATTCCGTGCCACCTATAGCCGTGTTCTGCAGAAGGCTTGTGTTCCCGATAGTGCGAGAATTTTTGCGTAGCTTAATATTGCGTATTCTCAGAGCCACGCCATGATCGTGAACGATCAAATATGGGAAGCGAAATCCTTCAGATATTGATATATCAAGAAAAAAGGAGTTTCGAAATATTGCGCTGATGCGCGTTTACGCTAAAGGCCATAGAATACGAATTTTGTTTTCTATATATATACATTTGTAAAAAAAAAAAAAGGGAGAGTTGTCTTAGCGACGTTGTCAAGAGGAGGAGTTGGTTCTGAGCCGTCACGAGGATAGCATCTAAGATTAAGCTTTGAATGTTAGAATTCAATAAAAGTTTATCGAATTCATTCACAATATTTTCGCCTTTTATTTCTTCGCGCAACAACTGTTTCATTGGTGCCGAAACCCGGGATCATTGAAGTCCGGAAATTCGTTCTTGTTGCGGAAGAAATTGCGAAAAGAATTCGGCAAGAAGACAGGCGCAGTTTATACGAGGGGGAGAAATGGCTCCTGTTCGCCAACGTCGACTAGCTCCCGGGGGCACTGCTCGGCGAGCTAACCCAGTTCAAGACAACCCAGAACGAGAGGACGTCATTGAGCAGCAGGCCGCTGCCGTCGAGCTAATCCGTCCACGCCAAGTTGCTCCAGTGCGCGCTGCTCCAGCTCCTCTGCGTCGTGAAGAACCGCTTCCTGTGGTTCCAGAAGGTGAGAATGCTCCTGTTTTAAGGCAAGCTGCAGCCGCTCCAGCTCGTCAACGGCGAGCCGCTCCGGTTCGAGCCGCCCCAGCTCGGCAACGTCGAGCAGCGCCACAACCCGATGCAGCTGCCCCAGCTCGCCAGCGTCGAGCAGCGCAACAGCCTGATGTAGCTGCCCCAGCTCCCCAGCGTCGAGCTGCTCCGGTTCAAGCTGCTCCAGCTGTCCAACGTCGTGCTGCCCCGGTTCGAGCGGCGCCAGCTCGCCAACGTCGAGCCGCTCCGGTTCGAGCTGCGCCAGCTCGCCAACGTCAAGACGCACCGCAAGTTGAAGCTGTTCCAGAACGCGTTGGCGCCCCTGAGCCCCAGGTGCTCGTAGAGGACTCAGAACGTGAGGAAGGTCCTGATCCACGACCCGCAGTCGCTCCAGCTCGTCGACGGCGAGCCGCTCCGGTTCGAGCCGCTCCGATGCGCGTGGGTGCGCCTCCCATTGCAGTCGTTCCTGAACCCGCTCCAGCCGATCCGGTCGATCTGGACATACAGAGTCGTGCGGCGCCGGTTCCAGCTGCTCCAGCTTGTCATAAACGAGTCGCCGCAGCGCCGGCAGCACCAGCTACTCAGCGTTGTGCAACACCACTCGACGTGATTTTCAGGTTGAGAACGAAGATCAACAACGCTGGGCTGCGCCGATGGATGCTGGCTTTGACCAGGGAGAAGTGCTTCACCAACGGTCTCTGGAGGAGCTTTCGATTTACGAGATTGAAGGCGATAATTTCAATAACGAAGGTCATGAAGAGCTTTTTGCAGCGAATCGTAGAAATTTAGTAGAGGTACCGCGTTTTAATGCAAATCATGTAGCGTTCAATGAAAGTGTAAATTCCGAATTCGAGATTAATGACGAATGGCAAAATCGAGCTCATAGTACGAGCGTGGCTGCAAACAGCAATCTCGGCAATTCTCATGCAAGAAGCAGAGTCCAATCGAGTGTAGACCCCATGTCAAGGTTAGCTAATATACTTAGCGATACTATTGCGCAAATGTCATCATCTTCATCTCAGAGAGAGAATTCAGTTTTAATTAGCAGAATGTCAACTTCAAAAAAGTTACCTGTATTTAAGGGAGAACCACTCGATTGGAAACGCTTCAAACAAGCGTATGATTTGTCAACTCAATTGGGGGACTATTCCGATAAGGAAAATGTAATGCGTTTATTTGATGCGTTAGAAGGTGAAGCGTTAGATTCCGTACGTACATTATTTATTGCAAACAGTAGAGCTAATGAGATTATTCAAACGCTTGAAATGAGATTCGGTAACTCGAAGATGATCTTACAAAAACTTATTCTTGAAATTCGTCAATTGCCAAATTTATGCGAGAATTGGAATCAGCTAGTTGAGTTTGCCACAAGGTTAAAAAACTCTGTTATAGCAATTAAGTCACTCGAAAATTGTAAGGGTTATTTAGATAGTCCGGAATTGGTAGAGCATTTAACTAATAAATTGCCGAGTTCTTTAATGTCTAATTATCTCAGATTTGCAAATCTCGACGATAAAAACAAAACCGATTTAGAGAAAATAGCCGAGTTTGTTCACCTTGAGCGCAGACTCTGCAATTATGGCACTACGTCGGTTTTCTGCTCGTCGAGGTACACCAAAAATTATATATTCTGACAATGGGACTAATTTTACGAAAGCGAATGAGGAACTGTCAGCACTAGTCGCAAAAATTAAATATGATAAAATAAATGAATATGCTGTAAAGAATAGGATAGAGTGGAAATTTAATCCACCAACGGCATCAAACATGGGTGGGGCTTGGGAGCGAATGATTAAATCTGTAAAGATTGCGTTGGCGGCAACTTTAAAAGATAATTGTCCGCACGAAGAAGTCTTATCAACGCTACTAATTGAGATTGAGCACTCAGTAAATTCGCGCCCTCTCACCCATGTTTCATCTGATCCTCGTGATGGCGAAGCGTTGACTCCGAACCACTTTTTGTTGGGAGCATCCTCCGGTCAAATTCAGCTGCCAAGATACAATCAGGCCACGAAGTGTACGAGAAAAGAGTATGAGTTATCACAAATGTATGCAGATAAATTTTGGAACAGGTGGTTATGTGAATACCTACCTACTCTTCTGCCTAGAAAAAAGTGGCATAACGATCCGTTACCTCTCAAGGTCAACGACATAGTGTTAATTATGGGAGAGAACACTATCAGAAACAACTGGGAGAGAGGAGTAGTTATTCGCGTTTTACCTGGAAAAGATGGTCAAGTAAGAGTTGTGGAATTACGAAAGTCTAATGGAAATGTAGTATTAAGGCCCAGTAACAAGCTAATTAAGTTTGCTTGATTACAAAACTAGTGTTTTGTAGAGGGGGAGGATGTTCCCGATAGTGCGAGAATTTTTGCGTAGCTTAATATTGCGTATTCTCAGAGCCACGCCATGATCGTGAACGATCAAATATGGGAAGCGAAATCCTTCAGATATTGATATATCAAGACAAAAGGAGTTTCGAAATATTGCGCTGATGCGCTTTTCGCTAAAGGCCATAGAATACGAATTTTGTTTTCTATATATATACATGTGTAAAAACAAAAAAAGGGAGAGTTGTCTTAGCGACGTTGTCAAGAGGAGGAGTTGGTTCTGAGCCGTCACGAGGATAGCATCTAAGATTAAGCTTTGAATGTTAGAATTCAATAAAAGTTTATCGAATTCATTCACAATATTTTCGCCTTTTATTTCTTCGCGCAACAACTGTTTCATCTTGGATTGTAGGAGACAAGACTAGAGTCAAGCGATACCTACGTCAGTGTGTGGTCTGTCAGAGACTCTTGGCTCGAACCGTCCATCAACAAATGGCTCCTCTACCCGCTGCCAGGGTGACTCCTTCTCGGCCCTTCGCCAAGACTGGTCTGGATTACGCTGGTCCGTTTCAGGTGCACAGAGCCAAGGGCAGAGGACTATCTACTTCTAAAGGATACGTCGCCGTCTTCGTCTGTCTGAGCAGCAAAGCCATCCACCTCGAGCTCGTCGAAGACTTGACCACAGCAAGCTTTCTCGGAGCCCTCACCCGCTTCATTGCACGACGGGGACGACCCGCTGAAATTTGGAGCGACAACGCCACCACCTTCCATGATGCTAACGCTGAGCTCCAGAAGCTCCTGCAGGCTGCCGCCCTGGATTGGGGCTTAGTCGCCAACTGACTTGCCCTCGAAGGCATTCATTGGAAGTTCATTCCTCCAGGAGCCCCTCACTTCGGCGGTCTCTGGGAAGCCGGCGTGAAATCAATGAAGGTGCATCTACAACGTGTCGCCGCCCCCCGACGTTTGGTGTACGAGGAGTTCAGCACTCTGCTTTGTTCGATTGAAACGGTTTTGAATAGTCGCCCTCTCACTCCACCAACCGGAGACCTGGGGGATCTTGAAGCGCTCACTCCAGGCCATTTACTCCATGGGACCTCTTCCACGTCGTTTCCTCAAGTCGCAGACCCAAAGGCCAATCTCGAGCATGCTGCACATTGGGAGCTGGTCAAGGCCATGAGAGACCACTTCTGGGCACGCTGGAGTCGGGAGTATCTTAATACTTTGACTCAGCGGGCCAAATGGCAACGACCTCGACCCAACCTCGCTGTCGGGGACTTTGTCGTTGTGAATGACCCTTCCCTTCTTCGTCCAGACGGCCGCTGGCCTCTTGGGAGGATTACAGAGGTCCACCCCGGACAGGACGGTCTTGTCAGAGTCGTCACTATCCGCACAGCTCAAGGACAGTATACACGCCCGGTCGTCAAGGTTGTCCCTCTTCTCATCGTCGATACAAGGCCTACGGAAGCCGGTCAGCCAATCAAGCATTCATAGAACCACTCTCTTTCGTTCCTGGAACGAGGCGGGCGGGATGTGTATTTGAATTTCGCGGGTTTACAACCGCGCCCCGCTTTCTTCACCGCTGCCCCCTCCCTTCGAGCACTGGAGCTCTCTTCGCAGCGCCGCCGTCTTCAGTTACGTCTCAACGCTACAAGCAAGAACTGTTCGACCGAGGCTTAGACAATAAAGCGATCAAACCAAAGTTTCGAGCTAGTTCTTTCATTTGCAATCTCCTTTCCTCTAGATTACGTCTACAGTTAACCAATAGGCTTTGTCAGCAACGGCTGCGGATCTCTTCCATAGTATGATTTTTGGAAATTAGCATACATATCATAGAGAATTGCATACTGATTGTTATATATGTCAAGATTCATATTGTTGTATGGATAATATTGTGAATTTAAGAAAAGTTTTACATTACTTATCTCACAATGATCAAATCTACTGGCATTTGCAGTTCTTGCAGCTTTTCTCTTTGTTTGTAGTCCGAGAATCACAAAACGAGGTTTCTCCAATTTATTTGAAGTTTTCACTGTCCAGACGTGTTTATTCGTGCTTGGAAGAAGAGGATATTCAAATATCTTCCAAGAACGAAAACACATAGAGATAGGGTTATCCTGATCAATGAAATTCAATAGCTGGATTTTTTGTTTATCTGATGCAATAACATATGGCACTAACCATTCTATCTTCGTTATTTTTACTTCACAATCTTCATAAGTAGTTACGCCAGATGATGTAGTTTCATTCTGGATTATTGCATTTAAGTCGCTTCTCGATATTGTAAGAATGAGCTCATGCTTCATATTAACTATAATTTTTTTATAGTCTTCTGCAAAGCCCAAGATCATACTCAGCGGAATCGCTACGTCAAAGTTTCCCTTATCATCGACAAACGTTTTGGTATCTTCTTCAACACCAAGCCAGCCTGCGTTTTCTAGCATGTTATTCTGATTCGAATTAAATGAAGTCCATCCTTTCATGAGACTGCTCAAACCAACATTTTTACTTTTATCTATCTCCACAGCATTAATTTCATAACGAATTTCATCAAACAGATGACAAATGCCATTGTTCACAAATTTAGTTTTAGTTGGTGCTGTTAAACCATCTTTTAGTTTCAATTTTCCACGTACGTGGATAGAACTACGCGATGGTAAAAGACATAGATCTTGATGTTGTATAGAAATACGAATTTCATCACTATTATCAAAGCTTAATGATGAGTATGGTTGATGGGCGTGTACCTCGTAATGAGCAATAACTCATCGAAGACGACACCTGATTGAATGCTTAGAATTTCGTCCATTTTTCTGGAAGCAGCAAAGAATTATACACGTGAATTTTTTCCACGAACTTTTAGTCCCAGGCTTTTCAGAAACTGAATGCTCTTCTGTGTTAACGGTTTGAGTTTCTTTGATCGACTGATGACTGGTTGACATGGTGGCTGACTTATATATGTTCCAGAATTGTAAACGATACCCATTATACAGATTTGATGTGAAGTCTAATAGTAATTTCCTCTCCTCGAAAATTCACCAAATTTCCGTCCTGATCTACAATTCGAATTTGTAGATGATCTATGCACTTGACACTGAGTGGTAGATATATCACATGAGACGTAACTTCTAAGATTATATATCCTGGAGGCACTCTGGAAAAGAACTCATGGATTGTATGAACTTTTTTATTATTGATGTAAGCACCTGCAGTAATGTTGCACTCTACTCTGAGTGCATTGATTCTCAATATTTTCACAGGTAAATCAGAGCTGTGTTGAATGTTCTCTTTGAGAATGCGAGGAGCGAAGCCAAGGAGACGGCCTATTGAATCGTGAGGTTTGAGATCTATCTGATGACTGCAGAGAATTCCACTTCTGAGAGTATTGTTGTTAGCTTTCAAAGAAAATTCAATTCCTTTGGATTTCAAAGTTTCTTGTAAAAATTGATTTATAGCATCAATTTCATAGCTGCCCGTAGGGATAGTGATAATATTATTTTTGCTCATATGAAGTTTATTATTTGAATGGTCAACATTGGGAATAGAGTTGAATATTGAAAGTTCAACTAATCCGAAGACAAATTTTTTATGCTGTGGTAGTTCAATCGAAGAAAAATATTGCGCTTCTAAGACAGATGACTTTCCTGAGAGACTCAGAGTGAAGCTATCTTCCATGACTGATCGGATGCTAATGAATCTATTCGTCTGCGAACATCTCTTTTATAGTCTCCCAGCTAAGAAGTAGAGACAAAGATGTCCACATATAAATGAGTCAAAATTTTGATATCTTTTGTAATTGTATTTCACTTCCTTCGCGTTAAAATACATCATGAGATCCTTGGGAGGTTTGAGATCACCAAAACTATCGAAATAAAGTACTTCAGGACCACGTTTGCGATAGCAAACCCAGTGAGTGCCTCTATTTTGAAAATCGTCCAAGTTTACCACTGCTGTTTCATTACGCCACGGACCATCGGATGGTAGATTATTTCTCATGAAAACACCACGGAAATCTGAAATTTTCATCATATGAGCATATTTTTATAGATCGTAGTCAGTCAGTGCACGATTTGGCGAAGGTAAATCGAAGTTTTTTTTTTCCACTGACTTGATGACCATGACCGATATGAGGTTTCATAAATAATCCCATTCCACTTTTATAGGGCTTAAGATGAAGACCTTTGCCTAAAGCAATAGCTTCTATGGTCTCGTTATGCCTCTTACTTTCTTCATAATTTTTCTGCGCAGCTTCAGTATCATTAACTGCTTTAGCTATTTCAGCAGCACCTCCTGCTAGAGCACCGGTAGCACTTGTCCTGCGAACAATGGAATGAGAAAAGGAAGAACTCCACCAATTTTTTATGGAAGCGGCAGAACACATGTAATGATAACTTCAAGGATGACTGAATAACCTTTCGAGAACTTTTACTTGTTGACATTGATTTTAGCTGCAGTCACTAACTTATTAAATTTCAGTCCCATTACAGTTTTTCCTTTTAATTTCATAGCATCGCTAACAGCAAAAGCAAAAGCTTTTTCACCAAGATTAGCATCCTTAGCTCTAACACGTTGCATAGCTTCCTCAGCAAGCATCTTGTCAGCAGCTTTACGATCTCCGTTTTTATCGGAGTAAGCTATGTCGTGTTTTTTACAAGCCTGTTCAAGCGGATTAATGCCAGGATCTCCTCTTTTCATTCGCTTTTTCAATTTGGTTCCAGGACCGCAGTATTGATATCCAGAAAGATCCATTTCAACAGGTAAGTTATTGATAACTTTATCAAGCAATCCATAGTTTCTGAGATTTGTGTATGATCATCTCTCTTCGAGTGTTGATTCACAACTGACGTTCATGATATAAAACGAGCGTTTATATTTTGAGAGCTCAATGTTATATTTGACTCTGTTGAGTGAACATGGATTTTACCGAGCAGAACGTCAAACTCCCCGTGACAAATTTCGATTTTGGAAAAGAGAAGAGAAAAAAGCGTCATGGGGAATTACTACCATATAGTATACGAGCAGTTTTCTGCGGGCCATCAAACTGTGGAAAAACAAATAGTTTATTGGCTTTAATAACACATCCCAATGGTCTTAGGTTTGAAAATTTGTATGTATACTCTAAATCCTTGAATCAGCCAAAGTATCAATTTCTCAAAAGTGTCCTGGATCCGATTGAAGGAGTATCATATCTTCCGTGCAGTGAGCATAAGCCCTTCCAAATTCAATAATGATTTTTGATGATGTGGCATGTGAGAAGCAGGATAATGTCAGAGCATTCTTCTGTATGGGGAGACATAAGAGTGTAGATAGCTTCTATCTATGTCAATCTTATGCTCATATAGGAAAACATCTCATTAGAGATAATGTCAATTTGTTAGTAATTTATCGACAAGATGATGAAAATCTGAAACACATCTATGAAGATCATGTGAATACAGTTCAGTTATAAACATCGCCACGTAAGCATGTCAGACTTCACGAAAGAGAAGAATGTTCTTAGTGAGCTCTTGCGAGCTCGTGAGGCTATTAAGAAAAAATACACTTTATTAAAACAGGAGAAAGATGATTTTGAAAAAGTCATCGGTGATACTCAATAACCAGTCATCACACCACTCGAGAAACTTGTTGAGATGAAAAGTGAAAGCCCACTACAGCAACCATCCAATCACATTTTGGATCAAAACACCAGTAAAAAACGAATGAAAATGGATCGATCAAGTTTGCTCAACGATCAAAATAAATCAAGTTTAATGGATTATACTGTTTATGATTATGATGATAATGATAATAATGATGATGTTTTTAACACAATAACCAATTCTACATTTAAATCCGCGAGTGGAAAAAATGAATCAGCTGAACACTTTTTATCAATGCTAGATAAAAGCCGTAGAACACCTGATAATATATACGGAGTGCGAAAGGTTGATGAAGTGTATATGATTGGTGATTCAGAAATTGAATTTGATGATAAATATGTCAAAGTCAGAAATGAAAGTTATCCTAAAACGAATGGACTAATGGAATTGCTATTTAAAAAATATCCGGATGATCTTCTTTTAAATTCAGCAGATCATGCAAATTATCGCAAGATTTTGGAAACAACAAATGCTCATCGGAAATAATTCTTATTGAGGAATAAGATTATTGAGGAATTACGTGAAGCTGGGCATATATATTGATACGCAACTTTCTTCTTTGCATCAGTACTACCATGAGTCTCGATGTGTTTGGAAGAAAACTTGAGTGCTCGCAAGTGAGTCGCGGTCCTCCAGGCATTGGTTTCAATTTTACACCGGACGGTGATTTTGATTTAGAAAATAATGCAACCTACGACAGCCCAATCATCCAAACGATGCAATCACCTTGCACTCACTGAAAGTTATTCTACAAACTGAAATAAATTATATAGCTGCTAAAATTGCTAGAATTGGTGAAGTTATAGAAGAATATAAGCAGCTAGTTGAAAAACAGCGTGAATGGAAGTGAATGCAAAATTGCGTTATCTTTATAGTACAACTCTTTGCAATTACTCTGGCATTTATTATATCATTGAAGAAGTGAATAAACAATTAAAAGTTCGTATAGACAAATTTCCAGATGGATTTTCATCTTCTGTAAATGATGATGGGACGTCAAAGAGTAGCTGAAGATCTGCAGAAGCCAGCACGTCGGCGATACAAGAGAAGGAAATATGACATATGTGGAATAGATGAGACTTGGCAAGCGGAACTTGTAGAAATGATACCATATTCTAAAGAAAACAAAGGTTTTCATTACTTACTCACTGTCATAGATATATTTTCAAAGTATGCATGGGCCGTGCCAGTCAAGTCAAAGAGTGGTAATGATGTTACTGCAGCTATGAAGTCAATACTAAAAGAAGGACGAGTACCGAAGAATCTACAAACTGACCAAGGAAAAGAATTTTACAATTCAATTTTTTTAAAACTTATGAAGAAGCACAATATACACTTATACTCTTCACATAGTAATCTTCATGCAAGCATATGCGAACGATTTAATAGAACGTTGAAAAATGCAATGTGGATAGAATTCAGCAAACAAGAAAGCTATAAATGGTTAAGTATTTTACCCAACTGAAAATGTTACACTGGAAAATGATCAAGAAGTCAAGAGACGTTTGCTAAATAAAAAGTCGCCAGTGAAAAAACCGAAATTCAAAGTAGGAGATAAAGTAAGAATAAGTTGGATAAAAAATGTTTTTGAAAAAGGTTACACGCCAAATTGGTCTACGGAAATTTTCACAATAACACGAGTTGTAAAAACATATCCAGTTACTTACCACCTCAAAGATTATTATGATAAACCCGTCTCTGGCGGCTTTTATGAAACGGAAATTCACAAAACTATGTATTCGGAAATTAATTTAGTAGAAAAAGTTTTAAAGAAAAGTGGTAAACGTGTATATGTTAAATGGTTAGGATTCAGTGGAGATCACAATAGTTGGATAAATAAAAATGAAATTGTATGAATTTCTTAAGGTTCAAATAAATAAGAAAGCAAATGTTAAGAAAACATAATAAGAAACAAATAAATAGAATTTAACAATAATCAGTCTGTATTTCATTATTTCAGCATGTGCTGAACTTAAAAGAAGTTCCTCCCTGATATGATATGAATAAACTAAGTTTATTTGCTGTGTTAGAGAGATTATTAAAAAGTTCTTGATCTTTCATGATTGCCGATGAGATCTTTCCAGGCAGAAATATCTGAAAGCTGTCATCGATCTCAGCCACAATCTTTGTGGGGAATTTCGTCTTTACTTCCTTGAGTGCAGTCACCATGTACTCATGATCTTTTTACATGTCCGTGACTTTCTTCTTAGGCAAGAACTCGCGCTCAGCAATCTTGTTGAGTGCAGATAGATCCATTCTGAAAAGTGAAAATAAGAATGTAAGTTAGTGAAAAATGTCTTATAGGTGAGAATTGGGAGACAGAACTAAGAAATAGAACTTACTTATTTTAGAGTTAGGTGAGTCTTGGTCTCTTTGCACAAGGTTGGTTGTTCGCTTCGATTTCTCGAATGTGCTCTTCATCGTGTTTCGTCCGTTCATATAGCCCGTTTCCCACCACAATTTCTGCCCCTTCCATAGCCTCTAGTAATATATCACTTTTCTGTATTATTTTTTCATATTTATACATAAACTTATAATACTCTTCAATGTCCAGCCTGAATCCTTTTCTTGAAATTCTTCTAATTGCGAAAGAATGGGCTCTTTAATATTGTCTGTAAACCATTTCTCTAAATCTGTTGACGTGTATACTGTAGCACTCTCACTCGTAAAATATTTAATATCTGTCGTTTCTTCACCATTTTTTTGCATTGTAAATTCTGAAATAAAATCCGAAAATGCTTATATTTGCGACATTCAAGGATTTCAGAGAATCGCAGAAGATACTTTTATTTTCAAAGAAATAAGTTTCCTTAATTTGAGGAAAACTACCTTACCGATCGCGTATCTTTTCAAAAATCCAATGGCTTAGGAAGAACTGACAGAAGAAGAAAAATGCATGTCTCAATGGTTGGAAAAGTGTCATCATGGAATAGCGTGGAACTCTGGCGATATTCCGTATCATCGTCTTTATCGAATCTTGCAAATCTGCACGCAAGGAGTAGAAAAAATATTCATAAAGGGAGAACAGAAAGCCCTATGGATGAAAAATATTTTGCCAAACATGTAAGTTAATTATTTTGAATCGTTTTGATACTTTTTTGATACGTATTTTTAATTTTATCTGATACTTTGCAGATCCATTTCAAATGTTGAAGACTTCGGATGTCCACCTTTTGAAGAAATAATAAGTGAAAGCCACTACTTTTGTTTTAACCATGATCTCTGCATAAGGAAAAAACCAATGTGCGCCATTCACAATGTTGTATCAATAAGAGCTTGGCTGCTAAATTATTTAGAATCGACATTTGGTCAAGATGAAATAGATAATATTTCTAAAAAAATTAATATATGTACATGTTTATATTGGAAATTATAACGCGTACTTACTATTGTTCGCTGCGCCTTACAACCAGGACTAGAAGGGTCCTGTTTATTATAGTTAGGACATGCCGAAGGCACGACTCGGCCGACTCAGATAATGCATGTGTGTTACACGAGCCCGCGGAGGCGGCGTAGGTCGGGTCAAGTCAAAGAACACACGAGGAGTATAAAATAATATAATATATTCAATTACTAATTTACACACGAAGGTGCAGCGCAGCATACTTTGACGAGCGGAAAAGAAAGTCGAGAGAGCGGTATTACCCAGTCAATACACGAGAGAGTGAGAGTGGTACTTATGGACTTGATCGGTCGCAGTAGTACTCGAACGCACGAACGTGGTCCAGCCTCGGATGTGAAAGTCCAGCTGCTCGGACGGACGTCGCTAGGGATCACCAGTGATGTACGAACGGTTGTCGCTTACTCTCGGTCGCTCGCAGAAGTTACAAGGGAAGACTCTCGGAATAGCAGCGCGAGCTACTCTTCTCAATAGCACAGCGAGAGTAACTCTAGCCGCCAGCGCGCGGCAGCTCTCCTGGCCGTCGGCCCATCGTTGTCCAATCTCCACAACAATGTGCGGCCAGGCGGTAACCGCGCTACCTATGCTCTCTCTCTCTCTCTCTCTCTCTCTCTCTCTCTCTCTCTCTCTCTCTCTCTCT
>QLSS01000161.1:226616-252015 GCA_024372645.1 Trichomalopsis sarcophagae | reverse complement strand
TCTCTCTCTCTCTCTCTCTCTCTCTCTCTCTCTCTCTCTCTCTCTCTGTCCTCGTTTCTCATTCTCACTCATCTCAGTGTTCGTTGGCAGCTTGCTAGAATATAAGACTTATTACAATTATAATAGTGATTGACAGTTAGACACTTGACGTGCACTCGGCCGTCACAAAATAAAGAAAAATAAGATTAAAAAACAATGTTTAAATTCTTTCCTAGCTCTAAAAAAACCGATGCCAATTCATAGCGTTAACATACCTTTTTTTCACTAGGAAATCTTAGTATATATAATAAATTCAAGAATTCACGTTTCTAAATTCTTGCACCGGGCGAGCAATCATCTATTAAATTATTTCACATCAAAGCCCATCACTGAATTTTTTTTTTTTTTAAGAAAGAGGAATCTATATTGTCAATAAATAATAATTTTTATAAAAGAATAATAATTATTATGATATTATTAAAAGAAATGTCATTATTTTTTTCTTCAATGAAATAACGTTGAACAGAGTGGATTAAAGAGAAAAGAAGAAAAATGTATACGATATTATTTTTATTTATTTACACCTCATTCTATTTTCATACATCATCACAAAAAAAATAAATATTTTACATTACTTTACTTTTTTTAGTTTCTTTTAAATTTCGATTCATCGATAGGGTCGATTACAATTTCCATGTCAATAATTCGCGGAACATTTCCCCTGTTGAAAAAAACCAGGTAGTATTACCACCTGATTTTACCATATGGTAATTACCATGTAATTTTACCATATGGTTTTTTTACCCGACTTACGATGTGGTAAAACCAGATGGTAATTACCACCGGGTAATGGCAAAGGATTTTCCGTATGTAATTTTTTTCAAACACGTGCGCGCGGTGTGTGTATATGAATGTGTGAGTGTCTATATATACATATACTATGGATCAAAATAGGGAGATAAAATCGAATTATTAAATCATTATATCGTATGAAATGTAACTTTTATTATTATACATTTATTTAAAAAATGTAAACTATAGATTATTAGTATTCATATTTAACCTCTATGCGTATATTTAAATACTGTACATATATATATATGAAAGAAAAATATTAATTTGAATCTTCCTCATTCTCTTCGTTAGATGATAAATCTTCAGATTCACTTGAGCTGTCTAATGAACTACTTAAATGCTTGTTAGGATCACGAATCTTGCCTGAAATCACAATAGATGCATATAAGTAGTTAAATAAATAAACATACATTATGAATAAATAAATAATAAAGAAGTACCTGTTCTATATCGTTTTCTAAGATAACTTATGTAATCACCAAGTATAGACCTCCATTCATCTCTTGCAGTTTTGCGGTCTTCTTTCGAAACAATGTGCTTTTTACAAAAGCGAAGTACAGTTCTGAAAAGATATTTAATATAATTATTTATATTTATGAACAGAATCTTAAATATTGGATAGTGTAAAAAATATTTATTACAATGTGGATCAATGGGATTTGAAAAAAATATAAAAACAACTTACTCCTCAAAACTGCTTTTTTTACAGGAGTAAATGTTTTTCTGGGTGATCGTCCATCAAGAGTTCCACATTTTTGTACGAGAAAAACTCTATTCAATAGGTGGTATTCAGTCCAGATTGCTCTTGCAAGTTTTTTCAAAAACTTTGACGGTGATTTTTCTTTTTGTATCAAAGTAAAACTCTTTGATGGAATTGATACGCCGAATCTCAAATGAATCATTTTAACCTGAAATAATAAATGAACAGTAAAAATAAAAACAAAAATCCTGATAATTAAAAGATATTGTATTAAATCGGAGAACTTATGAGAACCATTGCAAAAGATTTGAGGTTATATTAACTAACATCTACACATTCTTATAAAGAAAGTCTCAGATTAAACTTATAGGAAAGTATTATACTTTATACATACTTTTGTAGGAGGATCATCTTTTAGATCTTCTCCATTCTTTCCCTTAGGGTTTACTGTCATATCCCACTTAGTGAAATCTTTTAAGTTCATTGTATTGTAATTTTTGAAGTTATCGGAATCATATTCCTCATCACTCTTTCTTCCACTTGTACGTTTACGACCTTTTTTACTTTTTCTGTGTTCTCTGCTTTTAACTGAATTTTTTTCAGATTCATGAAAGTTATCGGAATCGTATCCTCATCACTGTTTCTTTCAATTTTACATTTAAGCCTTTTTTTACTTTTCTTGTGTTTTCTGATTTTATCTAAATTTTTTTCAGATTTATCGAATGTTTTTCCAATAGTATTGTTATCTTTTTTTTCAGTTTTATCATCTTTCATATCTCTTTGTTTCAAATAATCAGTATTTTTATCATAATTTTTATTAACAAAAGTGCAATCATTTTCTTCAATTCCATCAATGTCTTGGTCTCTCAAGTCATCTACATTATCGGCATTCATAAAACTGGAATTACTTTCTTCTATTCCACCATTGTCATTCTTTTTATTTTATTTTACATCGATTTCTGCTAAAACATCATTTTTGGGTGTTTCTTTACTTGTACTGGCAGTTGCTACGCCTATTAAAGATAGGATGTGAAAAATATTGGATGGATAAAAGATGGGAGGGTAAGATGAAAGAGCAGTGGGCGAGATTAAGGTGCGGTAGCATAGGAAGGATAGAGGAGAAAGGTTATAAAGATACAACTTGTAGGGTATGAAAGAAGGAAAAAGAGAAAATAGAGCACATCTGGGTCTGTAAGGAACCGAAAGAGATATTAAATAAGGAATGGGTAAAAGGAATAGAAGATTTAGGACTGATAGGGGAGGAAAGGGAAATTAGGGGGAAGTAAAGAGAGTTATTAGGGGAGGGGGGGGAACTAAGGGTGAAAATGTGCGAGTACAGTAGAGGTTTTGAGGAATTAGCAAAATCAAGCACTGAGTTGGAAAAAGGGCAAGGAATAAATGGGAGCGAAGGGGAGGTAGACCAGGATGCGTAAAGGAAAAAGAAGGGATAGATAGTATGTAAAAGCGTAAAGAAATGTAAATAAATGTATTAAATGTAAAAATGCGAATAAAATGTATATAGCGTTATTAGAGATAAGATAATTTATGTAAATCTAGATATAAGAAAGAGTGGAAAGACTGTAAGGGAAAATGTAAAAGGAGTAAAATCTGTACATGGAAAAGAAATAAATAAACTAAATTAAAATATAAAATATAAAAGGGTAGAAATCTGTAAAATCTTGTAAAGCATGCTTCTTTACGGTTATCTACTATTATTAGTATATTTTATAGCTAAACAGCTAAATTTCTTTTTTATTTTGGTAATTTATAGAATATCCCAACTAAGGCTTTTCAGAATAAATTCAATTACAACTCGGGCTTTGTTCTGGTTACTTATGAAGTTTAGTAATATTTGGTCATTATGAACGCCATACGGAATTGACGTAATCGAGTTAATTAAATCAATACATTTTCAAAAATGACAGGTATTTCAATAATTTTCCAAAAGGAATCAGTCCATTTCATCTATTTATTTCTTTGAATCCATGAATCAGTATACACGACCAAAAATGTTTTTAACAAGTATAAAGTAAAGGTACGTCCATCTAATTATTTAGGTTTAAAAACCATTTGGTTTTAATCGAATGTACTTAACTAATAGAAACCTGAAGAAATAAGTTCGTGTTCAAATTCAGTGGCTAAAGATTCATAAAAATAGCATTCATCAATAATTTTCCTATAAACGTAAATTTCTTCACCGCGTAAAACAGGCATTTTGGGTGGGTTTTTGAGGTTAGGGACGAGCGCTTGAGGTATCGGTAAAAAAGATGGCCGGTTTCGTGTTTAGCAGTATACGTGACCAAAAATGTTTTTAACAGGTATAAAGTAAAGGTACACTCGACACGAAAAATTTCTGAGAAGAACGATTTGAAAATATCATAGTGTAATACGGCCTTTGCCGAGATTAGGTTAGGCTCCCAAAAGTCGTTCTATAGCGACGACCGTCGAGTTTCGCATCTCACGGAACGCGCAAACTCCATGGTCGAGCGCGAGTGCAGACGATGCGAACAAACCAAATTCGAGTCATACAAGTAGTGAGGTTATATGGTCTGGCAAGCTGGTGATCGTCTTGAACTCGATCTTCCACAAGTGAATTGGGCAGCTTGTAGGTAAGAGGCGTGGAGCCGGTGTAGCGGATCCGGGGGAGGGGGGGGGGGAAGCATCCTCGACACGAACAAGGGCACCCAGCACATGGAGCGTGATGGGCGCCCTTGTCCCAGTGCTTCAAGCGCATAAATAGCCTGGAGTCCGGAGTCCGGAGCTGCCGTTGCGCATACGCTTCATGCTCCGCGACGTCATAGAGCTCCGGAGGGACCGCGTGGTGTCGCGCAAGGCCACTAGCACAGAGGGCTCCATACCCATCAACCAAATCCGCAATGACAACAACGAGCACTCGAGCCCCGGCGGGCAGCTTGGCGGTGGACCCGGAGGACCCTGTGGCTACGGCTACGGCCGCAATTGCGGCGAATCCGACGACGAGCCGAGCTCCTGGGCCCTGAGAGAGCGTCTGCGTGTCTATTGCTGGTGTGAGCGCGAAACTCGTCGGTCATTGTGCGCGGCGGTGAGCTGCTGCTGCAGCCCCGCAGAGGAAATCGTTGACAGGTTTAATTGCAAAGGCTTCAGCTCCTTACTTACGGCATTCTTTCGCGCAATTGCTCCGATTTGTACTAGAGCTCTGGGCCTTAAGATATGACCTCTTAGATCGCATCAGTCTCAACAGCTTTGGTGGCTCGCTCAGCTACGCTATGAGCTCGTCCTTTAGATCCAATGGCTTCTACAGTACCCGGCACAACCAGTGCAATCAAGCATAACCAGCAGCAGCACAACTCACCCCAGAACTACAACAGTAAGTGCAGGGGAATCTTTGTATCTACCTTTTTTACATTGCTCTTCCTCGTATTTCTGTGACTTACCATCCAACTTAATACCTTTTGAAAGGACACTGTGGTTCCAGAAGAGCAAGATGATCATCGGACCACTGGTGCTCTCCCTTAGGCCCTTGGCAAATTTAATGATGCTCATGGTTTATGGTTTGATTTTTGTTGTTGTTGTGATGCCTCCACGATCTTAGGTTCGTGCACTTCTACCTCACAAATGTCGTGTGTTTATTTCTCTTTGAATTTTTCACCTAATATTGACTAACGATCGACCTTTTTTTTTGCCTACTTGTACTGTCTGGACTGCTTGACACATTTAGTGAAGAGAAAATAGAAGCAAATCTTAAGCTTAAGGACCAAAATTTGATGGCAGGACACTTGATGTTTGGAGCCAGTCTTGCTGTGGGGCTTGTAGATCTTTTCTGTGATATTGCTGTTGTCATCGTTGGTTCTGGTACAGTTCTTTTGGATGCTGCCAATTCCAATCCATCCCTCTTTGTGAAAATCCTCATTGTCGAAATTTTTGGCTCAGCCATTAGTCTCTTTGGACTGATTGTTGGCATTTACATGGTAAGAAGATAAAAATTTCATCAGATGTGTCTAAGACGAGAAAGGCCCACCCAAATTACGAGATGCCTTAAAAGCAGACATCATGGATTTCTTCAAACAGGCTCAACAGGTATTTTGAAAATTATTTTCATTGCACAAATAGTGTTATCATTTCAGTTGTAATAAAAAACTTATTCTTTTGTAAATGTATAGAGTCATGGTGCACCAAGAAGAACAAGCTTTGCTAAAAGCTTACATAGCAGAGTGGAGAAAGTTTCACAGATACATTAGTTCCAGAGAGAAGCTGGAAATCAATGAATAATGGTTATCCTACCAGACCCAGTTTATTTGATGAGGGGTGACATGAGCCCAGTCCAGAGTCTGATGTTTTGGGTTTCACCTTACATCGAGCATCTCTATGCAGGAACTGAAAGTGAACGGGTACACATTTGGGACTTAATGGTAAGAACTTTTGTACCATACAATTGTGCTTTATACTTGTGCAATGTGCACGCATTAAACCTTATATACATGCTTTTCCTCTGTTTTAGAAGAAGGCATTCAGTTGGATACATAGTTAGTTATTGATTAAAAAAAAATCTGTATTCACTGTATCTTCTTTTAATTTAAAATTCATTCAAACTCATGTTTTCTAGGTTACCTAAGCGATCCAAAAGAACTGCCTGGTCTTGCTCACTTTTGTGAGCATATGCTTTTTCTGGCACAACGAAATATCCAGAGGTAAACGACTACAATCAGTATTTGTCGCAAAATGGAGGAGCATGCAATGCTGCCACGTACCAGGACCACGCAAACTATTACTTTGATATCAATCCTGATAAACTGGAAGGCGTACTTGATAGATTTTCACAGATTTTCATATCACCTCTGTTTACCGAGTCTGCTACAGAGAAGGAAATAACTGCTGTTCATTTGGAACACGAAAAAAACATAGCTAATGACACTTGGAGAATGAATCAGCTAGACAAATCATCAGCTGATCCTAGTCATGCGTACTCTAAATTTGAAACAGGAAGCAAAGACACATTCGAAGTCATACCAAAGCAAAAGAATATTGATGTGCGACAGGAGCTACTTAATTTCCATAACACTTGGTACTCAGCAAATATCATGGCTTTGAGTGTTCTTGGAAAAGGTAAGCTTAAAAGGCATAACACACTTAATGAAGTGGAGTTTTTTGTCTTCATGTTGTTTAGAACGAAGGTTACCAGTCACTTTGCATAACATCAAGCCTTGCAACTATTTTTACAGAAAGTTTGGACGACTTGGAGAAAATTATCGTAGACATGTCCTCGGACATCGAAAATAAGAACGTCGAAGTGTCTAAGTGGCCTGATCATCCTTTCACAGATGAACTATTCAAAACGAAATGGTTTATCGTACCCATAAAGGACATTAGGAATCTCAACATCACGTTTCCCATTCCAGACATGCAAGAGCATTTCCGAGCAACAGTATATATTTTTTCATACATAGAATTCAAATTGGAAATCAAAGATTGAATTGAGTTCAAAACTTGTTCTTCCAGCCTATGCATTACTGGTCACATTTGCTAGGACAGGAGGGAAAAGGCTCGCTTCTGTCAACATTGAAGGAAAGGGCTGGTGCAATTCCCTGGTTTCAGGCAAACGTTCATCAGCTAGAGGTTTCGACTTTTTCAGCGTTTACGTCGACCTCACCGAAAAAGGAATTCTCCACGTCGACGACATCGTCATTATGACCTTCCAGTATATCAACATGTTAAAAAACGAAGGACCAGTCGAGTGGATTTTCGAAGTAAGTTTTAAACAAAGATTTTGTTCTCCTATAATAGACGTATTGCTAATTAAACTAATGATTTTGTACACAGGAGTACAGAGACATAGCAAAAATGAACTTCCGCTTCAAGGAGAAGGCCTCGCCAAGCAGCTACGTGATCGTCACTGTTCGATCGCTACAGAATTATCCAATCGAGGAAGTACTGAGTGCGCCACAACTCTATACCCAATGGCGACCCGACCTCATAAATGAACTCAACAACTACCTCGTGCCGGAAAAGATTCGAGTGCAGGTGGTAGCCAAGGTTGAAGGTGAGGCCAATGCTGACAGCGTCGAGCCCTGGTACGGCACCAAGTACAAGAAGGAGAAGATTCCGGAGGACCTGATTCAGCGCTGGAGCAATGCTGGAACTGACGAGGCTTTCCAGTTGCCTGAGAAAAACGAGTTCATACCCACCAAGTTTGAATAAGTTCGTGTTCAAATTCAGTGGCTCAAAATTCATAAAAATAGCCTTTATCAATAATTTTCCTCTCGACGTAAATTTCTTCACCGCGTAAAACAGGCATTTTGGATGGTTTTTTGAGGTTAGGGACGAGCGCTTGAGGTATCGGTAAATAAGACGGCCGGTTTCGTGTTCAGCAGCACAAAATACATAAAAATACTCTCCGTCAATAATTTTCCTCCCGTCGATCACAGGATAAACCTCTCAACTGCATGAAAAAGCAATTTTAGGAGATGTTTTGTAAGGTTAGGGATGGACGATTGAGGTATCTGTAAACAATACCGTCGGATTCTTGTTCAACAGCTCAAAATACATGAAAATAGTCGTTGCTTAGAATTTTTCTGAGCCGCTGTGATTTCTAACAGCTAGATCATTTCGTAAAGTAGTAATTTTTTAAGGTTGGGGAACGAGTAGCTCCGTCTGGGAACAAAATTTAAAAAAACGCCCCTCACTAATTGAAAGTACATAAAAAATGCTAAATTTTCCATATTTTTTTAGATCAAAAGGAATTTTGGGCAGAGCTTCGTTACGTTTGACGTGGAACGTCCCATATATATATATATATATATATATATATATATACCTATATTATATAGTTGTTAGGGAGATACTAAACTGCTGTTTGAGTTATTGCGTATAACACGGAACGTCCAGTTCATTTCTGGTAAGCTACTCTAAAAGTAAAAACATTCAGAGGTATAAAACTGTAGTGAAATTCAAATATCTTGGTAAAGAGTCTGCGGTACTCCACCCGCGAACTTGCTTATAATACAGGAAACTTCTTATTACAAAATCTAATAAAGACTGCACTATTCATACCCAAAAACTTAGCTTAACATATTTTAATCCAAGTTTCCTATAAGCAAGTCATCCCAGGCTTGCTAAGCACTGTCATGTCGTGTGATTTATTACATAAATTTATTCAAAACCTAAAAAGAATATAAATGTTGAAATTCAAACTCTCCCAAGAAGAATGCATTACACGCACCGAACAGTTTCGACACACGGCCGAATGCAGGCCACTGACGAATCAGCATATCAGCAATTTGGCCGAATGCAGGCCACTGACGAATCAGCACATCAACAATTCGTGACGTCTTACGCGAGCGCTACTTTTTATGTATACAATTTCCGAAATTTTAAGTTTGTAAATACTACAAAAATTGCATTGCGAACGAAGATTTTAAAAAGTCTTGCCCGTACTCAATTAAGCAGTTCGTATACAGACACGGGCTCCGTACGCGTCGTCCGACAATAGACGATATATCAGTGAAAACAGTTATTGTTATAAATCCAAATACCTAAGTCTTATTCTCACTATTTGTGAATAATATTGTAATTCAATTTGATATATATATATATATATATATACATATAGTTAAATAAACTACATAGTTACAGTGAATATAATTCGTGTATCGAACGTTTTATAATCATTCTCTTATACCCAGCACGACCTCAAGTCTACATCTTGGCAACTGAACTCAAAGGTAAGTTCTTTCATTTAATTGACTAACAGTGAGAGTGTTAGGCGCGAACTAATACCGTTTACAGCCTTGCCACTACACTTATCATTACGTCCGTGACTATTTATTTAAGAGTAGTCAGGACGTAACAAGCACGTCTCAGAACAAACGATCCCTAGGTTAAATTCAGCGGAAAATCGGAAGCAGCATCTATATACATCCAAGGACTCTACGGAAGTTGCAGCAACGCGTCCCTTCGCTCTGACAATTCTTTGGGGTGTCGCGAAATCTAATAAGTCCGTCTGTCGTCAGGAGCGTCGTCCGCGCTTCTATCTATCCCTGCAGCTAGGATAGGGATTAATTTAGACAGTATGGCGTAGAGCGTCAAGCGAACGCCTATCGTATGCGAGCAACTTGCTCCACCGCACGGCTAACCTAGTTCCTAGCCGCAGCCTGTATACTACACACGTGTGTATCTCGATCAGCTTCGACAAACTTTGAGCGTGCGTTGTAGGGATGAAAGTTTGGACGAGATTTATTCGCGAACGCTTTCTTATTTTATCTTCGACTGCGAGTGAAATGTTTGGATGGATACATGGAGATTTATTGTTCGACGAACGGTGCTTTGTCTCTCGCTAGCGCAAGTTTGTTGTTCGGATCGAAATTGTCGTGAAGCTGCGACATGTTTATAGGGGTGATTTGCTTTTCTTTGTAACTGCGTAACGATTATTTTTGGCAAATATAAGAGTTTAATATTGAGAAAATTTTGTTTTAGAAAATGATGACTAAGAGATTAATCAATTATACACACTCACACACACACACGGAAGATCGGTTAATGGATTTTAATCTATATCTATACTCGTTTTTTTACCAATTTGTGAAAAACAAGAATTTTAGTTATGCATGTACGTTTTTTACATCGCGATTTTTCGAGTATGAGTGATTTTAGACGCGTTCCGAAAACTATTCTAACCATTATAACTCGCAAACTATAAATGTTGAACTTTTATCAACAAATCATAATTATTGAAGGTTGTTTCATAAAGTCCTTTCACAAAGCAGATTCGGAGTCCTTCTGTTTGTTTCTTTTCATCAATTAGCACGCGTTATCATGACAAATGTCAAAAAGTACAAAAACTTTAAAGAAGCATGTATGAAGTCAAAACAATTCTGATATTGAAGCAGTACATAATATTGAAGGAAACTACGTGCCAATGAATTAACAGCCGTTATTTTTTAATAGTTTAATTTTTAATAGTTATATGATTACGATTGGTATGCATTAGTTTAAAATCCTGCGTTATCGCCCTGATATTGTCGTATGCACGGAAAGAGTTTACTTGAAAGAAATACACAAGGTGAATCACATAATGGCTCTTAAGGGTGTCTGGTAAAAGACGATGATGAAGGCAGATTGAGTCTGCATCTATGAAGAAACAACATATAAAAGTATTCATATAAAGGGCAATGAATGAGGCGCTCCTAGATAAGTAAATTTACCGTAGCTCGGCAGACTTTACGCTTGCTCAAGAAAAAAAACATGTATTACGGTATTAAAATTGTAAGTAACTGCAACTCATTCATTAAAATTTCAGCAGTTGCATTTGCCAAAAGTAGCCTTGTTCAAAACTGCTCCTACTTAATTATACCTTTGCTGTATATGAAAAATATCATATGCAGAAATAACACGTGACAGAGATTTGATAATTTCGAGCGGCTTTAAAATTAAACTCTTAATATTCAGCGAAGTAGTTTACGATCCAGTTTTATTCAAATACATATCAATCAAAAATAATTACTGCTTAGCCTACTATCAGTGAGAGTGTATTGTTCTTCTGCACAAAATATGCCCATGTATAATATACAAGTTATTTATAAAGATGCGTGCTAGCGGTGATCCTCTCGCTTATGCAAATATCGGTATTATGCGAGAGGGCATTAAAAGCTGATTCTGCCAGTGAGGCATAAGCTCAGTCGTGAAATAGCTTTTAGTGCGGTGCATCCATAAAGTAACGTGCGCAAGTGATTCCATCTAAAAGGACGAACCTACGCGGGAAGAATAAGAATACCTGTGCCACACGTCATATTCTGTGGAAATTTAATTTTGAAGGAAGCAAAATATTCCGTGCTGAAGCTCCATATCTCTCTCCGACGATGCGTTATTATATACACGAAAGGATTCCTGGGTATTGTTCGACGCGCTGGCAAAGTATTAAAGCGTTGGCTTTTATGATAGCTGTTTACCGTTGTGTCTTTTCTTCTTGGATCTTTCGAGGTTTCCAGGCAACTTTATTCCAGACCTGATGGTCTTTGGGTTTTATCCTCGGAGACGGATTATGCTCTTGTTTTGTAAACGACGGCTTTTATGTCTGAAGCGGTTTGGGCTAAATTACGAGAAGACGGTGCCAAACTTTTCAAATATCTATAGGCTAAATTTTTAATTTCGCGCTATAGATTTAGGTATAATTTCTCATCATAAAAGCTCAGCCACAAATACGCTTCTAAAAGTTCAACTCACTCGAATATAATTAAACAAAGCTTATATAATATTTGGAATTACTCTCTGTTAAACAGATTATTTTCTGAGAACAGAATAAACAGGTTTACTAAATTTTAAAATAATAAAATAAATAAAGTGAAGAAGTCAAACAAAAGTAATTCGCATTCAGCCCAAACATTCAGCTAAAACTCTAGAATCTATTTTAAATATTATCGCTTTGCCTGGGGTGTAAAAATTACACTTGTTAAGAATTAACTTTCTTGCTCTTGTACTTTTAATGTTTCTCCAAATTATTATTAAATGTTATAAAATTTTTTAAAAATACGCTTATTAATGCATAATCAAATAACGGCAATATTGTCTAATAATACGGAATTTTTCACGCAAAAATAAGGTAATTTCATTTTTTTAGATGCATTTTCCTTGATTAAATTGTATCCGCTGCATTACTGAAAAAGCGCAAAAAAATGAAATCTAAAAAATTTTTTAATTTTTAATCATGTTAAGAAAAAATTGAGAAAAAGACCTATTAAAGCTAAATTTATGGAAAAAAAGAGATATAAGCGTTCATGAACATTTATTCATTTATTATTGATAACAAATACGATACACTGTTACAATGCCGCTATCCGAAGCGGGTCTTGGGCGTTGTCGTCCAGATCGAACGGGTGGGTACCTATCACCAATACACAGCGCGTCCTCAGGTTGCGGATAGAGGAACAGATGAAACCGTAGTGTATCTGACGACAAGTTGACATTCTCCTCGTCAAAATCGGAAAGCTCTCATACTTCGTTCTAGAGAGGTATGGGGGTTATCACCTCTAGAACGGTGGACTCACCTGCAATCGGAACAGGATCCAATGAGCGCGGGTTTAACATACTATCATGGCTCAAAAAAATCAAAACCAAACCAAACGGGACTTAAGAGTCGGAACTTGGAATGTTCGCAGTCTATACTGAGCAGGCGCGTTTAAAGAACTCGTAAAGAAAGCTGATAGGTACAGTCTAGATTTGGTAGCAATACAGGAATCGCGGTGTTCAGATGGCGGAGTATTAGCATCGGGTAACTTCACGTACCTGTATGGGACCGGCAGCGGGGGATCTCTAGGCACCGGATTTCTCGTAAGCAAAAGCATCATACATTCGGTTAAAAGTTTCAAATCCCTCAATGATAGGCTCTCGTACATCATTATCGAAGGTGAATGGTATAGATATGTATTTATTAATGTACAGTGTCCTACGGAGGACAAAGAAGAAGAAGCGAAGGATCTCTATTACGAAAATTTAGAGCAGGTAATCCACCAATTTGCGTCTTACGACACAAGAATAGTATTAGGCGATTTCAATGCTAAAATAGGTAGAGAGGAAATTTTTAGGCCTACTATAACGATAACGATTTAGGGTCATAAATTTCGCGGAGGCAAATGATCTTATAATCAAAACTACGTGTTTTAAGCACAAGGATATACACAAGACAGTGTGGACATCGCCGGATGGGGCCACACAGAACCAAATTGATCATTTCCTCATTGAAAAAAGACGTCATACTAACATTCTCGACGTAAGGGCTTATAGAGGGGCAAATAGCGACTCGGACCACTTCCTAGTAGTAGCCAAATTAAGAGCTAGATTTGTGGCGTGGTCAATCTGGGGTGAAAATTGCGCCTCAACCCAGTCTCGAGGCCTCGACACTATTATTTTCTTGAGATCTCGGAGGGAATTCCGCGAGGATTCCACTGTTCGGGTTACAGCGGTGTGTAAGGGGACAGAAATCACAACGCGCTCTCTCGCTCACTCTCACTCTCTCTCTCTCTCTCTCGCTCTCTCTCTCTCTCTCTCTCTCTCTCTATCTCCCGTACGGTTGCTCTCGCGGCCGGCTCGTCGTCTCGCGGATAAGGCAGACCTCCGCTGCATCCGCGGCGTCTCTCGGACTGTACGGCGACTCTCCCTTCCCTCGGCCCAAAGCGCGCGCACGATTCCTCGAATCTTGCCCACGCGGCTCTTTGTCCGAAGGCGATTCGGCCGCGCTTTCGTGACGCTTACGCTCCAGCGTCTCGATTTACCTCTCGCAACACCACCACTAACTCGTTCTCTCACTCTCACTCACACACTCACTTCGCGGCACGCAATATAAATAACAGACCCCAGCCTGAGTAAGCTGGACTTACAATTGGTGCGCCACACGCTTTCCTCCGGCTTCGTCTGAAGGCTGCTCGCCCGTCTTCTTCCTCGCCCGCGTCTGCTTCTTCGCCTGGTTTTCTTCCTCGCCTCGTCTTCTTCTTCCGCAACTCCCCGTCCTGGATTGGCCCTGCGACGTTGATCGTTCTCTCCCGATCCTTATCGCCTTGGCTGGTCTGGATTGGAAGTAACGTCCTCTCCTCACCTTGTTTCGCTCGACTCTCCACCAACTCTCTCTCACACTTGCTCTCTCTCTCTCTCTCTCTCTCTCTCTCTCTCTCTCTCTCTCTCTCGTCCTCTCGGCTCCTTGTACACACACGTTACGCGCTATCCCGATAATCACAATCTCGACCCTCTCAAATTCGCGATATCACCGAAAGCTCGTGCGACTGTCGCTGAATACGTGTGTCTTGGGCAACAGTCAAACAAGAAGTAACGCGCCGCGCCGATCGCTGCGGCGTTGCGCGCTCTCTCCTCTTTAGCCCGGCCAATCAGCGCGCGCGAATCGGCTAGTCCCCATGACCGTGCTCAACTCGCTCCCCGACTACCCTGAAATCGGGCTAGTGGCCGTCGATACGGCCCCTTCCTCCGACGGATTGACTCCCCGCTCACGCTTTCCCCTACGTTGCTCGACGCACGTACTCGCACACTCTCGCTACAGATTTCCTCGAATTCTCCGGACGCAGCCGGAGTTACAAAGATTCCGCGAACACTCTCACTTGCTTTTCTCTTCTCCAAAATTCTCTGCTTCCCTGAATCCTTGTCCTCGCTCCTTGTCCTCCGGCTTCTTGGACTTCTCACACAACACTCACACAAGAAAAGAAACAAGAAACACACGCGTTAGCAATAATCGCGCATACAGTACAGAGCACACCGAAGGACACGACGCACGACGAGTCACCTCGTCGCAGATTAGTAGCGAATCAAAATAGTAAGCGAACAAACAAGTAGAAAGCTTTGATATTGAGAAGCTACGAGATAGAACAGAGCGAATTAGGCACCAGATAGAAACACATAACAGGTTTCAGGCACTTGAAGAAACAAACACATTGCCGGAACGGAATGGCGAATCGAATAGCTTATGGGCCGAATATTATGTAAAAGAGGCCGTGAACAAAGTACTGGGTAAGAAGAAAAAGCCAAAAAGCAAACCATGGTTTGACGAAGAGTGTGAACTCTGGTTTGAAAGGCGCAAAAAGGCTAAATTAGATAGCTTAGGAGTAGAGCGCAATTGATGAAGGCCAAAAAGGGGGACCTCGTAACAAATGACGACGAATTACTGTCGCCGTGGAAAAATTATTTCGATAAATTATTAAACGTGCACGAAAATAGCGAAGAATTAGGGGACGAAATTCACACTGCTGAACTCCATGTGGAGGAACCGAGCTACCAAGAAGTTGAGGCCGCTATCAAAAAACTAAAAAACAACAAAGCCGCGGGAAATGACTCCATACCAGCCGAGTTACTCAAATATGGGGGCTTCGAGCTCACTTTTAAAATCTATAAACTAGTATGTGCTATCTGGAAAAAATGAAACAATAGCCAAAAATTAGAAGGAATCTATCATTATACCGATTTTTAAAAAGGGGGATAAGACAGACTGCAATAACTATAGGGGTATCTCACTTTTAGCAACGTGCTACAAAGTTCTGTCAAACGTAATGCAAGCTAGTCTCACTCCATTCGTGGAAGATATAGTAGGAGATTATTAGTGCGGGTTCCGGTGCAACAGATCGACGAGCGATCAAATGTTTACCATAAGACAGTTGTTAGAGAAAAAGTTGGAATTTTGCAAAACCATACACCAACTATTTATAGATTTTAAAAAAGCGTACGTCTTTATTAAGCGAAGCAAAATGTATCAAATTCTTGTACTTCTCGGTGTATCAAAAAAACTAGTGAGATTAATTCAAATATGTCTGGACGGAACCACGGGAAAGGTCCGAGTATGCGGTAATGTATCAGATCACGATACCCGATAGTTTAAAACAAGTGGATGGGCTCTCTACGGTGCTGTTCAATTTAACGTTAGAGTATGTCGTTAGAAAAATGCAGGTTAGCCAGCTGGGCGCAACGCTTAATGGAACAACGCAGATACTAGACTACGCAGATGATTTGGATATACTGGGGGATTGTAGGGAAACGGTAACAAGAAACGCGGAATTCTAAACTAGTTGGGAATTTTACTTTTGAAAAGGTTAGCGCATTAAGGTATCTGGGTACGACCATAAATGATAGAAACGAGATTAATGTCGAAATAAATAAGAGACTCCATTCGGGTAATGCTTGCTTCTACGCCGTGAGTTATTTACTTAAGATGAGGCTGCTCTCTAAAAACGTTAAAATAAGAATATACAGGAGAATAATACTTCCGGTGGTTCTGTACGGGTGAGAAACGTGGGCTCTCACTAAGCAGGCGGACAACCGTTTTAGGGCATTTGAAAATAAAGTCTTGCGAAAAGTATACGGGCCAAAGAAAGACGAGGAAACCGGGGAATGGAGGAGACTACACAATGATGAGTTACTCAATCTGTACGCGTCACCAAATATTAACAGAATAATAAAATAACGCAGATTGGGATGGGCAAGGCACGTAGCGAAAATGGGAGACGACCGTACGGCAGGGCGTGGCATGAAGGGCAGGCCGTTGGTAACGCGACCTCTATTTAAATATAAATATTAAATATTTATCGAGTAAACGAAATTTACATCATATAAATTACATCAATTATAATTTACTTTTATAAAATATATATTATTAAAATTACATTAAACTTTTTTAAACTTTAAACATTAATGGTTTTTATCTTGTAAGGCTCTTTTCATCCTTTCTGATCTTCCTACATTCCAATCCTTTACAGTTGATAATGCTCAACGATCCCAAAATGACTTTTTCTTCTATTTTCTGTTTTGCTTCTGAATACGATGAGAAGATTGCATCTTTCAAACATGTATAAAAGGCTGCTTTTTTGAATGTCTTCTTATCAGTTTTTTGCTTGTGAGTTACGTATAATGTCAAAATATCTTGAGCGAAAAATGTTTTCAATATTGATCTATTTGAGGCAACAGATCATCTTTGGGTACGATCACACACATTAGATGACGCTTCAAATCAGTTTTTATATTTCTTACATTGCTGCAAATATCTTTGTTGAACAATGCAAATTCATTGTCAGTTTTGAATGGAAACTCACAATGATGATCATCGACAAAATCGTTGAATGAATAATAATCAGAAGCACTATTTAATCCAAGTGCCTGTTTTTTTTATATACTTTGTATATCATTGACAGTAATTTTGATCTCATGAATTGAAGTTGATATGTGCTTTGTCATGAACTGAAACATCTCCTGTTTAAATGCTGAAAAACAAACATTAATATATAAATATATATAGACATACAAACTTCTACAAAATCTAGATAATAATTATTTGATTATTTACCATTGAAATGAGCTCTGGTTGCGTAATCTTGCATTGTGTCCATGTTAATTTGAGTAGACTTTGATTCTTTAATCGGTTGATCTCTTGAATAAGTTTCATGATCATGTTCACTGACATGATTTTCTTAATTGGCCAGAGCTGGATCATTGTTACCCGATTCATCAGTACTCGATGTAAGATTCACTAAAATAATGAATGAACAATTAAATCAAAATAATAAGACATTATTATGAATAGTAGTAGGTTACATTTTCATAACATTTTTTTAAATATAAATAAAATCCTTACTTTCACTCGATTCATCTTGTAAATGATTCACTTCATTGTTTTCTGCATAGATAACAGGAGTTTCATTGTCAACGAGCAAGTTGTTCATAACTGCATGTTTATCCATCGCATTGCTTGAATTGAGCTTGTCAGGATTTACATGTAAAGGTGGTACTGACAGTAAATCTAAGCGTATCATGTCTTGAAATTCCTGTTCTGTAGCATCCTTCTCCATTGCATTCACTTCTGTAGTTATTACCGATGGCAGTATTTGGAAAAGTGTAGAATGTGGATATGTTAATTCTACTATGGGTGAGTCACACGCAGGAGTCATCATTGTTTCTGGTTGACTGGTAAGTATTGTTCCTGGAATAGCTGCGGAATATATAGGTGTCTGTCGTGGTAAATCTGAGGCACACGCAGGAGTCATCTCTGGCTGATCTGAAGCACTGGTAAGTATATTTCCTAGACTATTAGCTGGAGAATGTATAGGAGTTTGTCGTGCAAAATCTGAGGCACAAGCAGTAGTCATCATTGTCTCTGGCTGACCTGAAGCACCGGTAAGTATCGTTCCTGGAATAGCTGCTGAATGTATAGGTGTCTGTCGTGGTAAATCTGAGGCACACGCAGGAGTCGTCTCTGGCTGACCTGAAGCACCGGTAACTATTGTTTCTGGAATAGCTAGAGAATTTTGTACGAAATCTACTCCTCTTGATGATGCTTTCACAAACTGTTGAAATGTGTTATTTTTTTCTTGGCACCCTTGCCAGCTTGCTTGAATATTTTTCGTTCAGATACCTCTAAAAGCCTCTGAGCATGTTCATATGATTCTGAAAAAAAATATTGAATAAGGTTTAGCTTTATACATTTTAAGTATTAATGAAAAACATGTTTCTTATTTATACATACCAGCGATCGATTTTTGATCACATTTGTAGGACAGCCAAGCTTCTGGTAGTACGGCTTTAGATTTAATGAAACTCTCAATTGTCTGTTTGTCGTCTTCTGTATGAGGAGGAGCTAGATATCTCACAAACGATTGCAGCTTATCATTAATTGTGATGTAAGACTTTGTAACAATAACAGTGACTTTTCCACCGATAAATTTTTTGTCTTTGATTGTAACCAGCTGGTAAAGTGAATGCATCTAAAAATATAATTTGGTTTCACGAATAAATTCAGTTAAATAATTTGAATAAATAATTTTATTGAACACAAGTATATATAACTTGTCTGAATATGATCTATGATTCTATTTTCTCATATACATAACCTAACCTAACCTCGAATTAAAAGCTTAGCAAAAAAATACTGAAATTGATTATTCTTTATGAACTAATAACAGCGAATACTAATAAATTTGAAATAAATACTAAAAAAGTAGCTTTAATTATTTTACCTTTATTCTCTTTTGAGAGAATCCGGAGAAGCATGTATACACTGCAGCAGCAGCAGCAGAAAGAAGTTTAAAAAAAATAATACGTTTTTCGATTTTTTAATAAAATTTTAAATGTGTGTATTCTAGTGCATAAATTGCTACACATTTAATTTTAATATTGATTTTCAACGACGAATAAGTAGTTTGAATGCAGAACGAAAACGTAAGTATCATTTTATCCAATCGGCCCAGTCTGTGAACCCTGCGATAGATGGCGGCATAAACGTTTATACGGTACAAATTTTTCTGCTATGCGAGTCTATGTTTGTAAAGTACTTTTACGCCCGCTAATCAATTCATTGGCAAGTTTTCTAAACTCGCGTGAAAATCTTCTTTAGGGTTACTTATGAAGTCGAATAGATTTCAAGATATTTACCATTACATTTTTTTTTTAATTTTTTTCATATTGTTATATCTCTAAAACTAAACGGAGGATCTTTTTGAAAGAAATCTTGATGATAAAAAGTGATAAAAATTACAGACTGCATAAAGTTCAAGGAATTCCGTAATTTAGATCCTGAATAAATTTCATGTACACATATAAAACTTGCAATTTATTTTTAGTGTTATGAATCCTATATTATTGGAATACTTGTCTATTGAATTTCAAGATAATTTACACGGGTATATATAAAAAATAAGCTTTTAATGATAACATAAACTCTTTCTAATAATCATCATTAAATTTAAGTCATAAATTAGTTCAAAGGAAATTACGTGCCAACGAATAAATAATTACGTGGCTTGATTGCAAATAGCAATGATTCTCTTGTTTCAACCCCTGCATTTTAAAAAAAAAAATATATTTTATAGCAGTGTGGCTTAAATCCGCGTTCAAGTAATGCCTATCCGTGACCTAAGTAGTCCATAATTGCACTGTGTATACCGCACTCGCTAAGCTCGTGCCTAGCCTCACGGTACAATAATAAAAAGTTTTGTGCCATAACTTAGTCATAGTCAATCAGTTTTTATATTATGTACATCTAAAGAGTAAAAACACTCAGTTTTGTAAATAAAATATTCACTTATTAAAAAGACTAGGTAAATAAAATGCGCGCTTCGTCCGTTTAATTTTCTTGAGGTTAGAATCAGTTCGAAATCCCAACTACGGTCAGACCTGATATTTGTTTTTCAACCAATCAAATCGCTTTATTACGGCTTCACAATCTTCAGTTATCTCTTTTTTGATAGAGGAATGCAGAGACCGAAGCGCGAGAGTCTCTTGTATATACCGCACATTTGCAACTAGGCAGCGTAATTATTTACTTAAATAGATTTGTGACACGTTTTTCTTGCAATAAATCTGTCACAATATATTTAAAGTATAATCTCACTCAGTATTGTTGTTAAATTATTATTTTGAAAGAATTTTCAGTGATTAAAATGCACGCGAGAGTCTAGAGAGTTACATCACGATGCTTCTAGCAAGATGCGTAATCTTTTTATGAAATTTTTTTAAGTTAACATTTATTTAAACGTTTTGTTGCGGTCAATTAATTCTAATGCTTGTCATAGATGGATTTGCATAGTTTCTTCGTATACTATAATAATTTTAAGAAGAGTTATAGGGGCTGAAACGGGAGCCTCTTAGGCGCTCTCGACTCCCACTCGTGCTCAAAACATCACCCGAGTCTGAAAAGGCCACTCCCCCCTTGTTGCACACCGTACTTTTTATGAGAAATGCACGAAAAGGCCACTTATCATGCATATGAAAGGAATGGGGAAATTCGAGGACTTGTCAAAGTAAAACAACAGTATATTAGATAGGCTGCAAAGTGAGGAAGAAACTACTCCCAAGGGAGTAGTTATTTCCCGCTGCTAAGAGAAACGCGATTTTCCATTCATTGTACATGCATGGAAAGTGGCCTTTTTCGTGCACGTATCATGAAAACGAATTTTTTCTAATTTTACATAGGGTCTTATGTAAAATCGCATTTTCTTGGCTTTAGTTTATGTTATATTTAATAAACAGTTTTTGTTAGGAATTTTTAAATTATAAAAGCAAGCAGTGGATACCTCTATAAAGAATTATTAATTATTTTAATACAAAATACGTAAATTCAACTCAAAATTAGAGGCAAATACCGTCTAGACTGATTTTTTTTCTTAAATAAAATAGTTCGATTTTCTTATCTAAACTTATTAATTATTATAACTTGATTTTTCGTTATCTTAAATGACGTATGTTATTGGACGCGAATAAAATAAGAATTTCCAGAAAGTATAAGTATTTCGATTAGCAACGTATCCGATCAACCTCCTTAACTGCAACGAATCTGTTCTAATATATTTTAAGACTAAAGTCAGTTCTTTAAATATATTTTTGTAAAGTGATTCTTGGAATGAAAATCTGTAGTCTCTTATATGCCGCTTTTTACAAAGAAGCCGTATAATTATTTATTCAGAGCTTTTGTTCCCCAATTTACTCCCAGTGAATTTGTTTTAATATTTTTCAAGAACCAACGCGTACAGAAAATTAACGAATCGAAATCGTTAAGAGGTTACCTTTTGCTTGACCTTTTTCATCTTATATAAATAAAAATCAAAGTAGAAGTTTGTTTAAATATTATTAAGACATTTGTATACCTTTTAGAAAGCTTTTTCTTAAATATTTCACAATTTTTTAAGAGACAAGGACTCTATCCAAATAGTTTTATATTATTGTATTCAGTTTATTTTTATGTTATTATATTTATATTAAATGTTATGATTTCCCATAAAACTCTAGGAGACGACGTTTATACCGTCCACTCTTCGTACCAGGTGCCTCGGAGACCATTGTCGTCGCAATAATCGTGTTCAGCAATCTCAAGAAACCCCCCCCCCCCCCCAGTATTACGATTTCTTGTAAAACTCTAGAAGATGACGTTCATACCGTCCGCGCATTGGATTTAGCTAGTACTAATAGAATTTCATTTTTTTTAGTCATTCTATCATTTAGGCAAGAAATTAGACTACAAAGGGATTTGTTTGGCCGTATGCTTGGTATCGCTATCAAACAAAAACTGACATTGAAAAAATTTTGACTTTTCCACTTACACCGGTGCCCATATCTTTATGCCATTTAGATGGATCCATATGTAAAACTGAAAAATCTGCATTGAAAAGCTGCTTTCAGTTAAATGATGATTCACCTCATCAAGTGAACATACGGATAATCGATGGTTTTTATTTATTGCACTGCATGAAAGAAATTCCACAGAATTTTATAAATATTTCCAAAAAAAATTTACAAGCTATTACTTATAATAATGTATCTGAAATTCATATTATTTTTGATAGATATTTTTCACCATCTGTAAAGGACTATGAAAGATCATTAAAAGGAGGAACTTCAACAGATTATATTATAAGTGGCCCCGAACAAATCAGACCTGCAAATTTCAATAAAGAGTTAAGAAATGATAAATTTAAAGAAGCTCTTGTAAAGTTTTTAATTTCAGATTGGAAAAATAATGAAATAGCAACATTTATAGGTAATAAAATCATTTTATTGAATTTCGATTATTGCTATCAATATGTGGTAGATGACGAAGGAAATGTGAAAAAAAATAATAAACCATGATTTATTCTGTCCTTCACATGAAGAAGCAGACACAAAAATTATTTATCATGCATGTAATACAAATTTTAATGCAAATATTATTATACAATGTTCCGACACAGATATTTTTGTAATTATGTTAGCTAATATACATGATTTAAAACATAATTTAAAAGTCTGAATAGAGTGTGGTACATATGGAAAGAAGCAAATAATTAATCTTAATACATTATACATAACTTTTGGAAATACTATATGTACAGCCCTACCAGGTTTTCATGCATTAACAGTTTGTGATGCAAATCCATCCTTCTATAGAAAGGGAAAAAAATCCTTTGAAAATTTTATGTAAATCAGAAGAGTATCAAGAAGCATTCACTGTTTTGGGTAATGATAAATGGAATAAAGATGAAATTTTTAGAATTTTAGAATCTTGTTTCTAAAATATATGGCATAAAATCGAACACGGTTAACGATGCTCGATACGCAATTATATGGTGAAGAGCATCAATGAAGCATTTAAAATAAAAATCTAAAAAACGTTGATGCTTCGAATTTTCCCCCATGTCAAGATGAATTAAAACAACAATTGTTGAAGGCTAAGTTTATAGCAAATGTTTGGACCAATTCAACAAAAAAAGTTGCTAGCGATCTAAATCCTTTAGAACACGGGATCCCAATTTCCAGAAACAGTTCGAGATATTACACTTCTCTCTTTCTCTCTCATAATTAGAGACTCAATTAGCCCACCATATTCACAATAACGACATTACAATTAGAGTAACGTCCTTATCACAAATTTCTCGGAAGTTTACGGAATCAACGTTAAAGAGTTTAACTAAAATCAGTGCATGTAACGAAAACAGTGCAATTTCGAAAGATTTTTCGGCAGCTACTGGAGGCCGGAGACATAACACTTCTTTCTGCAGATATCATCATTCATACAATATACCTATATATAAGCTTTACCCATGTGATGCATGATGCATTTATACGAAAAATAATTCATTTACTATACTAATATTAATATAGAATATATATTAATATAGAATAATGTAACTTACTTAAAAAACGATGTAATTGTTGATCCGCAATGGCCAAACACATGCTCACCATCAACGTTGCAGCAATCGTGCGCGGGAACGGAAACACTCACTATATCATTAACTCGATAGATATGCCCGGCGTCGCGGCTCGCGGGACAATGGATGAGTGCGTAGCGCCTCTAACGTTTTTTGTCACACTTACACCTCAACGGCTTGACGTCTGAAATGCTAATCGTTGCCATCGTTGGGGCGGTTTATCTCCCAGCTCATGCTTTAAGCGCACAACGAATATTTTGTCGCTTTCGCTACTATTTTGGAGATGGTTCTAGAATTTTTCTACTTCATATAAAGCAGACAATAATTGCAGTCTTATGCACACATTATCATGGTTTATATACAGTATCCTGTAACATGTAAAATATCAATATAATAATTCTCACAGGAGTACATAAATGGTTGAAGTCTGCCGTTACGAAATTTCTTTCAGTGCATAATCTTTTCAAGATCTGATTGAGATCATTTCCGAATTTTGTGTGCATTTTCGTGATGCACTTGCAATGAATAGAAAATTGAAAATAGAAGGCATTTTTGAGATCTCGAATAGATCTCAAAGAGATCTTGAAACTTAATTGATGGAAATAAGAAGATTTTTTCTACAAAAAGATAAGTTGAATTTATTTTCTACAATAAATTAGAAATCGAATACAAGAAACATTTTTAATTAGAATCGACGTTTATGCTCTTTACTAGAATATTTTTCTGGCCTTTTACGATCATCATCGCCTTTTTACTAATACTTCTTTTTCTGCTAAATGTATCTCTGCTAACTCTAATCTTTTTGAACTCTCTGTATTTTAAATATTATCTTTCGAGTTCCTATTTACGCTCTCTTCTTTTACGTTCTCTTTCTCGCTTATTTCTTTTCGTTCCTTTTCCCGCTCTCTTCGTTTATGTTCTTTCTCGCGCTCTCTTTTTTCATATGTTTTTTCTCGCTCTCTTCATTCATGTTCTTTTTTGTGCTTTCTTTGTTCATGTTCTCTTTCATGCTCTCTCTTTTTTGATTTTTTTTTTTAATTCTTATTTCTTTTTTCATATTCTTTCCTCTCACCCCTCCATTCGCTTTTCTCCTTACTCTTGCTGTCATTATTATTTTCAGTTTAGCTCGGTTTACTTATTTTATAATTTCCCTGTTTACTTTCATGTTTAGGGTTTTTTTGTTCAATTTTTCCTTTATGTTCACTTGTTTCTGATTCCTGACTCATTTCTCGTTCATTTCTATCTACTTTTCTTTTGTTCTTGTTTATTTCGCCATTTATATTTTCATGTTTCTGAGAAACGTTGTTCTGATTAACTTTATCCTGCTCATACTCTCTTTCTTTTTCTTCACTTTTTCTCAGTTCCTTATCACTGTACATTTTTTCTATTTCTCCTATAATGTTTCTCTCTCTGCTCAAAACTTCCTGAAAATCTATATTGCTAGCAAGCTCTTCATTCATAAACTCTTGATTTGATTTACGGTTTACACCATCTAGGGTACATTTTTTCTGGTCTAAATTTTGTTCATTCCTAACGATTTCCATATCTTCATTAAGATTTTAAGTACCATTGTTCTGGACAGGAATACGCAGAGGTAAGATAGCAGGCTAGGCAGGAAAATATAAGACTTTTTCTCGAGGTTCAGGGCGCAGGTAGAAGCCGGTACGCCGCTTTCATATTTTCAAAAATAACATAAAAATGAATGATTTTTAGGTTATTTGGTGGGGGGGGGGGG
>QLSS01000161.1:203494-226516 GCA_024372645.1 Trichomalopsis sarcophagae | reverse complement strand
GTGTGTGTGTGTGTGTGTTTGTGTACGCGCATGAGCATATATATATATATATATATATATATATATATATATATATATGCTCATGCGCGTACACAAACACACACACACACACACACTTGACGGTGTTTTGGGCCTAGAAAAGGGCGCGCATGCGCTCGTCATTCAAACTCATACATTCAGCGCGTTCGAAAATAGGTTAGGTCGTAACATACTCCCGGGCGAGGCTGCTAAATTGTTGATAGTATGCAATGATTTAGCAGAGTTAGATAGAACTACAATAATGAATATATAAAGAACTATTTTCAAAACGCTTATGTAAAAGTAATATCAAAAAATAATATGAAAATATAGGTTAATATAAAATATGATTAAAGATACCAGTGTTACGTCCTGACTACTAAATGATTTATAATAATCAAAACGTACTGAATGGTGTAATGGCAAGGCTCTAATATTCAAAACTAGTTAGTACGCGCCTAACACTCTCACTGTGTTAGTTATAAACATTTAAACCTTACCTTGTTGTGCTTTAATCAGGTTGATTTATAAATGAAATAATGTTACTGCTTTGCTTTAGATAACGGAAACTGTTTACTTCTTTATTCTTATAATCGTATTTATACTTGTCGTTATGATTATGTATTAGACTCTTTAATTTTTAGTTTGTACTTGTCACCAATTATCGGACTGGCGTGCGGTACGGAGCTCTAATTTCGAACTGACTGCTAAAGTGCGCACAAAACCTTTTAAAAGCTTAGTATGGCACAATATGTTTATGGAGATTTATAAACATTATATCTTAAAAGTATCGAAATTATACACATAAAAAGTGGCGCTCGCTTGTTACGTCACGGAACGCTGAGTATACATTTTGGCTGTGTCAGCGCTCATTGACACATTTACACGTTTCGACAGCATTTTTGCGAACGTAATAAGAATTTGAATTTTGATTCTTTAAAACAGTGAGACATCAATGTGTCCTACTTACAATTGAAAATGAAACATCAAAAGTTATGTTGTAGACGTAACACCAGAACACAAAAACGATTTTCAAAACAATTAAGTCAAACGAATATCAAAAAGTAATATAAAAATATAGATTAATATAAAATGTGATTAAAGATAACAGATATAAACTCTTAAGAATATAAAAAATATCTTTGGTTACTTAATTAAAGATTAGAACTAAGATATAAAAAACAATAATAAAACTTTGTTAATTCAAAATAAAATTTGATTACAGATAAGTTTTCGCTATTCAAATAATTAGGTTACGGGTAATATACAAAGACGTGTTATATTGCGTCTTGACAGATGCTACTCTTGCGATGCCATCGTTCCCAGGAAAAACCTCGACGATCACACCCAGTGGCAGCGTATCCTAGATTTTCGTCCAGTAAGAGAACAACAGAACCGGGCTTTAACTCTGCATTAGATTGTCGCCATTTCTGACGATTCTGTAGTTCGTTGAGATAGTTTTTATGCCATTTTTTTCAAAAGTCTTGCCTGGCTTTGGTGATAAAGTTGTACGTTGGCAATCGATTATTTAGAACTGAAATAAGATTTTTCTCGGGTAAGAAATTGAATAGCCTGCCAATAAGTAAATGAGCCGGAGTAATTGCTAAAGGATCATTGGGATCAGCTAAGAGAGTGCACAAAAGTCTTGAATTTAAAATAGCTTCGATTTCAATTAGCAAAATATTGATTTGTTCGTATGTAAGTTTTTGATCTTTAAATATATGTTTCAAGTGATGTTTAAAACTCTTTACAGCTGCTTCCCAGATTACCCCAAAATGTGGAGACAAATGCGGATTTAAATGCCATTCGATACGTTTAGATAAAGCGAAATTAGCTATTTCTTGTTTAAATTCCGGCTTATCTAGTAGTTTATCAATTTCGCGAAGCTCCTTATTGGCTCTGACAAAATTCGTTCCGTTATCAGAATACATGTGCTCTGGAATGCCTCGTCGGCCGATAAATCTACGAAAAGCAATCTACTAAAAATCCTTCAGTTGAAAGGTCAGTAGCTAATTCGATATGCACAGCTTTGGTTACCATGCAGACGAAAACACAACCGTACGTTTTAAGAAAAGTTTTATTTCGATATTTCTTCTCTTTGATGAGTATAGGACCGAAAAAATCTACACCAGTACGACTGAAAGCTGGAACTTCAGTTATCCTAGATTCGGGTAAATCAGACATTTGGGCATGCATCATTTTTGGTCGTTGACGAATGCATTCAACGCAGTGATGAACAATTTTTCGAACTTGATTTTTACCATTAAGAATCCAAAATCTTTCCCGAATGGCGTACAAAGTTGACTGAATGCCAGAATGTAAATTGGCCTCATGAATTTCTCGAATTAGAAGATCAGACACATGATGTTTACTAGGCAACAATATCGGATGTTTTTTATTGTAGATTAAATCTGCTTTCTTTAAGCGACCACCTACACGAATCAACTTTTGTTCATTAAGAAAGGGATTTACTTCGTCTAGTTTGGTACTTTTCCGAAATGGAACAGTAATTTCTCCAAGATTTGTTTCTTGGGCAGTTTTGAGAAGTCTAATTTCTTTGGCGTATCTCTCACGTTGAATCCTAGAAATGATTAGATGTTCTGCCTGCTTTACTTCCGAAAGTAATAACTGACGACCTTGTTTTTTGGATACTTATAAAGTAGTTATATTTTTCCATCGTAAAATAAATGCAACGGCTTTGGTAAAGCGTGAGTAAGATGAGAAAGCAGTATAAAGTTCAGTGAAAAAATCATCAGTCTTTTCGACAAGTAAACAAGCTTCGTTCCTCATTCCAAGATCCACGCTCACTGATAATTCTGACGTTTCAGGCCAGAACTGTTCAGCTTGAGACAGCCAATGAGGTCCTGAAGTCCAGAGTGAATTTTTGATAAAATCAGAGGATGACTGACCTTTGGAGAGAGAATCATCTGGATTGTCCTCAGATCGAACATGTCTCCATTGAACTTCTTTACCTAGAGTCTGAATGTCTGCTACTCTATTAGATTCGAAGGTTCTCAACAAATGAGGAGCTTTCTTAAGCCAACACAGCACTATAGTGGAATCGGACCAGAAAATAACCCTTTTAATTGGGAATTCAAATTGATTTTTTGACTCAACATAAAGTTTTTTGAGAATTGATGCTGCACAAAGTTCTAAACGAGGAATAATGACACCGCTTAATGGCGCTACTCTTGATTTACTACAAATGAGGTTTATCGTGACTATATCGTTTGAATTAATAGATCTTGCGAAAAGACAAGCACCATAGCCATGCATACTCGCATCGCAAAATCCATGAAGTTCTATTTCTTTCGGATTTACGCATAAAATGTGTCGGGAATAGAAAAGTTCTGCAAGCTTGACAATTGAGTCGCTAAAGTTTTCCATTTAGTATGAATATCTTGAGGCAAAGATTCATCGTAAGTGATTTTTGCTTTCCAGCAGTCTTGAATTAGTACCTTAGCATACAAAATTACTGGACCCAAAAGACCAAGCGGATCATATATTTTCGAAATTTCAGATAAAAGTTTTCGTTTTGTAGAAATGGTTTGAAAATCTATAGGTTGTATTGAATAAGTAAAAGAATCTCGTCGCGAATCCCAAATAATACCAAGAGTATTTTGGATAGAATTTTCTTTAATCAAGCAATACAGATTGAAAAATTTCTTCTCAATGTTATTCAGAGCAGATATATGATTAGATGCCCATTGTCGAATAACGAAACCACCGCTACTCAACAACTCAATCATTTCATCGCGAATACTTAAAATTTCTTCAAGCGAATTTGCTCCGGTAATTAAATCATCAAGACAGAAATCCCGTAGAAGAATTTTGCTAGCCCATGAAAATCTTTCTGCTTCATCGCGAGCAAGTTGATGAAGTGTACAAATTGCGAGAAAAGGTGCACATGAAACACCAAATGTCACAGTATTTAGTTGAAATGTTCTGATTTTGTTCTGACGATACCAAAGAACCTTTTGATATTTTCTATCATCTGGGTGAATAAGAATTTGCCTGTACATTTTTTCAATGTCAGCTGTGATAACAAAAAGATGAGTGCAAAATCGAAGAAGTTGCTGAAAAATAGTGTTTTGAATCGTAGGACCAACTAAAAGAACGTCGTTTAATGAAATGCCAGTAGAAGTCTCGGCTGAAGCATCATATACTACTCTACATTTAGTGGTTTCGCTGGATATATTGATAACAGGATGATGAGGGAGATAATATCCATCAATAATGTCTTCACAAAGCGACATATGACCTAAAAAAATATACTCATCCATCACCTTAAAGTACTCAAGTTTCAATTATGGATTTTTACTAAATTTTATTTCAAGAGCATAAAAGCGTCTTAGCGCTAAACCTCTAGATTCACCTAGCTTGAATACACTATCTCGAAAAGGAAGACGAACGATATAATGCTGTTCACACACTATATCATCTCGAGATTTTACAGGTTCATGATCGAAATCTTCAATTGTCCAAAAACGCTCAATCAGTTTGTCTAATTTAACAATATTACAAGAAGCATTTGTTGACGTTGCTGAAGTACCTGAACCTCCAGCAACTATTCAACCAAGAACAGTTTTTTGTAGTACAATTTCAGATTTTTCGTTTTGAATTTTTATTTTTCCGACGGATAATATTGATAAAGTTGTATGTGATGCCAATAAAACATCTACGGATTTAGGTATATGAAATTGAGGATCAGCAAGTGATATATTTTTAGGAATTTTGAATGCATCTCGAGGTGAATAATTTTGTAACTACCTAACCTTAGGTGGTTAAGTAATTTAGTTATGTTTTTAATGATTTTGTTTTTAGAGGTATTTAAAGGTTTAAATTTAAGAAAACACAAAATTATGGGAAAAAGCCTTTCAGCATAAAAAACCCAGATTTATTGATTGCACAGCATTAGATTCGTTTCACAGAGATAATTAGTTAATCGAATAATAACGTTTGACACACACAAACTTTGTTCGCACTTAGTTGATATAGCGCGTATGGCGCGATTCATAGATTTGAATCAAATCAAATCCGATAGCCCGATGGGAGCGATTTAGTCGTATTACGATTCGTATGGAATCGATCAGCCCGGAAGACGAAGGTAGTTTCTGCAACCAAATGCAGTCAGAGTTCGAAGTATTCAAAATCTGAGAGCGAGGGAGGACCGCCCGCGTGTAATGACTGGTTTTAACAGATTGACCGCCTGCGCGTGAGCATGCCGTCGTGAAGCAGGCTAGCACAGGGCCACCAGAACTACAGCGTAGTTCAAGGTTACCACCGTGACGGTGTTTTGGGTCTAGAAAAGGGCGCGCATGCGCTCGTCGTTCAAACTCATACATTCAGCGCGTTACAAAATAGGTTAGGTCGTAACAGTCCGTGCAGATAGTTGTGTGTGTATGTGTTTGTATACCGTCATAATTCTGGAACCACGCGATCGATCGTAATAAAATTTGGCCTTCATATATGTTTTCTGATTCTGAATTCAAGAAAAATGTTTTTTGCTTGCTCCGCTCGGGCAGTAAACGCACCTTGTGAAAAATTTTATCACTTAGGCACTAAACTCACCAGCGGGAAAAATCTGCTACTTTCAACACTTGTTGCATAATGCACTATTAAATACTGACTTATTTAATAATTTAAATATTTAATAATTTAATAATTTAAATAAGTATTTAATAAAATGATGATAAAATGAATTGATTTTTATGGAAGGATATAAAATATTATTTTGTATAAAATTACATAATTTTCCATACATACATTGATCCTTAGTGGAATAAATATTCTGCACATAATAGTTTTCATCTAAATATTTTAGACTAAAACATAAGATGACTGAACAAAACAGAAATTTTCAGCAGATGAATGTCGAAATTGAGACAAAGACAACGGTTATTTACAGATATTATTAGTTTTTTTAAGTTTTTTTTTTAGTTTACTGCAAATGGTACCAGATTTTAACATATTTCAACTTTTTTGTTTTAAGTGGCAATTGGAACTCGAAAGTTCATCGCCTCATCTACGCAAGCCTTCTACTAGATCCGCTTTTACGTTGTCCTCCCATCTACGTCTAGGTCTACCTAGAGGTCGCGTTACCATCGGCCTGCCCTTCATGACAAGCGCTGCCGTACGGTCGTCTCCCATTCTCGCTACGTGCCCTGCCCATCCGAATCTGCGTGATTTTATTATTCTATTAATATTTGGTGAAGCGTACAGATTGTGTAACTCATCATTGTGTAGTCTCCTCCATTCCCCGGTTTCCTCATCTTTCTTCGGCCCGTATATTTTTCTCAAGACTTTATTTCCAAATGCCCTAAAACGGTTGTCCGCCTGCATAGTGAGAGCCCACGTTTCGCATCCGTACAGAACCACCGGCAGTATTATTGTCCTGTATATTCTTATTTTAACCTTTTTAGACAGCAGCCTCGACTTAAGTAAATAACTCACGACGTAGAAGCAAGCATTACCTCAATGGAGTCTCTTATTTATTTCGACATTAATCTCGTTTCTATCATTTATGGTCGTACCCAGATACCTTAATGCGCTAACCTTTTCAAAAGTAAAATTCCTAACTCTGAGATCTCTCTCCCCTCTGCAGATGGCGGCTTATCCACAATCATGTACTTTGTTTTTGATTCACTCACTTCTAATCCTGTATACTGCCGCTTTTATGAGGATTTCCGCGTTTCTTGTTATCGTTTCCCTACAATCCCCCAATATACCCAAATCATCTGCGCAGCCTAGTATCTGCGTTGTTCCATTAAGCGTTGCGCCCAACTGGCTAACCTGCATTTTTCTAACGACATACTCTAACGTTGAATTGAACAGCACCGTAGAGAGCCTATCTCCTTATTTTAAACCATCGCGTATCGTGAAGGGTTCTGATATATTACCGCCTACTCGGACCATTCCCGTGCTTTTGTCCAGACATATTTGAATTAATCTCACGAGTTTTTTTGGTACACCGAGAAGTACTAGAATTTGATACATTTTGCTTCGCTTAATAGAGTCGTACGCTTTTTTAAAATCTATAAATAGTTGGTGTGTAGTTTCGCAAAATTCCCACTTTTTCTCTAACAACTGTCTTATGGTAAACATTTGATCGCTCGTCAATCTGTTGCGCCGGAATCCGCACTGATAATCTCCTACTATATCTTCCACGAATGGAGTGAGACTAGCTTGTATTACGTTTGACAGAACTTTGTAGCACGTTGCTAAGAGTGAAGATACCCCTAAAGTTATTGCAGTCTGTCTTATCCCCCTTTTTAAAAATCGGTATAATGATAGATTTCTTCCAATTTTCGGGTATTGTTTCATTTTTTCCAGATCGCACATACTAGTTTATAGATTTTAAAAGTGAGCTTGACGCCCCCATATTTCAGTAACTCGGCTGGTATATATCCTGCAGCTTTGTTGTTTTTTAGTTTTTTAATCGCGGCCTCCACTTCTTGGTAGCTCGGTTCCTCCACCTGGAGTTCAACAGTGTGAATTTCGCCCCCTAATTCTTCGCTATTCTCGTGCACGTTTAATAATTTATCGAAATAATTTTTCCACGGTGACAGTAATTCGTTGTCATTTGTTACGAGGTCCCCGTTTTCGTCCTTCATCAATTGCGCTCTACTCCTAAAACCCTTTCTGATGGCGTTAATCCCTTTGTACATTTCGCGGGGGTTATTTTCCTTACTATTAGTTTCTATTCTCCTAATAAGATTCTTTTGATACTCCCACTTCTTATTTCTGTAGATCGCGCCCGTCTGTTTCCTTACGTTTGAATACTCTCCTACGGTCCTATCGCTTCCGTTGTGTAAGCTATCCAATTTAGCCTTTTTGCGCCTTTCAAACCAGAGTTCGCACTCTTCATCAAACCATGGTTTGCTCTTTGGCTTTTTCTTTTACCCAGTACTTTGTTCGTGGCCTCTTTTACATAATATTCGGCCCATAAGCTATTCGGTTCGTCATTCCCCTCAGGCGATGTTTTTGTTTCTTCAAGTGCCTGAAACCTATTATTTGTTTCTATCTGGTACCTAATTCGCTCTGTTCTATCTCGTAGCTTCTCAATATCGAAGCTTTCTACCTTGTTTGTTCGCTTACTATTTTGATTCGTTACTAATCTAGCTCTTAATTTGGCTACTACTAGGAAGTGGTCCGAGTCGCTATCTTCCCCTCTATAAGCCCTTACGTCGAGAATGTTAAGATGACGTCCTTTTTCAATGAGGAAATGATCAATTTGGTTCTGTGTGGCCCCGTCCGGCGATGTCCACGTTGCCTTGTGTATGTCCTTGTGCTTAAAACACGTAGTTTTGATTATAAGATCTTTTGCCGTCGCGAAATTTATGACCCTAATACCGTTATCATTGCTGGCTTTGTGCAGGCTTTCCTTTCCTATAGTAGGCCTACACATTTCATCCCTACCTATTTTAGCATTGAAATCGACTAATACTATTCTTGTGTCGTAAGACGCGAACTTGTCGCGTCGAATGTGTAGGCCTAAACGCTTCTTCTTCTTTGTCCTCCGTAGGACTGTGTACATTAATAAATACATATCTATACCATTCACCTTCGATAATGATGTACGAGAGCCTATCATTGACGGATTTGAAACTTTTAACCGAATGTATGATGCTTTTGCTTACAAGAAATCCGGTGCCTAGAGATCCCCCGCTGCCGGCCCCATACAGGTTCGTCAAGTTACCCGATGCTAGTGCTCCGCCATCTGACCACCGCAATTCCTGTATTGCTACCAAATCGAGACTGTATCTATCAGCTTCCTTTACGAGTTCTTTAAACGCGCCTTCTCTGTATAGACTGCGAACATTCCAAGTTCCGACCCTTAAGTCCCCTTTGGTTTGGTTTTGATTTTTTGATCCATGATAGTATGTTAAACCCGCGCGCATTGGATCCTGTTCCGATCGCAGGTAAGTCCACCGACCTAGAGGTGATAACCCCCATACCTATCTAGAACTAAGTATGAGAGCTTTCCGACTTTGACGAGAATAGTGTCAACTTGTCGTCAAACACACTACGGTTTCATTCTCGCATTCTAACGCCCCCCTGCAAGGCAGCGCGTCTTCGCTGGCATCGTTACCGCGTAAGACAAGGTGACGAATCATTCTACAAATCCCCTTTCGGAGCAGTTGTCATCGCTCCCGCATCATCCTCGGCAGCAGGATTTTTGCCCATTTTTGTACTGTGTGATGAAAGAGATAGATTGAGAGATAAGAGATAAGGTGAAGTGTTTTTTGTTCTGGTGCTTGCGTGGTGTTTCTAGATGAATGCGTTCGACAGTGTAGGCTCATCATACCCACGCCTGTTGCTACCGGCTGTCTGCGGCTGCTTATTCAATTTATTCGCAACTAACCTCTTTCTCAGGGGCTATTCCTCAATCCGCAACCTGAGGACGCGCTATGTAGTAGTGATAGGCACCCACCTGTCTGATCTGGATGATAACGCCCAAGACCCGCTTCGGGTAGCGGCATTGTAATAGTCGAAAGTTTTCAACAGTTATGTTAATTAGATTCTATTATGTTATTGATAGGGATGTCGTCCTAAAATCTTCGCAAATTCACCTTAGGATATTTTTATTTCCAAACTTCTAGAAAACAGAAAGTCCGATCAAAATTTCCTTTCGGTAGAACAATTCATTAAACTTAATACTACAGTGCTACAGACTCGGTTTTTTATTTGCAAACTGTATTCAAAAAGTTTTATGTAATAGAAAAACAGTGTTTTTTGGAACGACATCCCCTTAAGGCGTGTTTTTAAAAAGCTAAAAAAAATGTGTAGAATTACGGAGATAGCTATTTTGATTGGGAAAAAACTAATGAATGTAGAAGACAACAATTATAAAATGATGAAAACTATCTTGAACTATGTATAAACTGTTGTATTCACTTATTAATAGTTATTGTCTGTTATTTTTAGTTTTTTATTTATTTTCAAACTAGTAAAATTTTATACCTGAAAAAACGCTGCCAATTCATTGGCACGTAGCTTCCTCCAACTAAATTTATAGTTCCAATAGATAAAATATTATTTAAATATACAATGTTAATGCTTTTTTAAATATTTTCAATCTCGATTATTTTGCTGAAGGAGCAATTAAAAAATAATACAAAATATTGTGGATCTGAATAAGTTGGAATTGAGTATAGGGTGTAATGTCCCACGTTTATACACTTTAGCATTTACGTAAATATATATATATATATATATATATATATATTTACGTATATGCGGAGATACCCCCCCCCCCCCCCCCCCCCCCCCACAGTCCCCCCCCCCCAACCAAATAACGTAAAAATCATTCATTTTTATGTTATTTTTGAAAAAATCAATTAGCACGTGAATTCTGAGTTACGGTGCTTACTATGATCAAATATTCATTTTATGTTTAATACTTTTGTACATTCATTTAAATAATACACCAAGTAATAAATAACAAATAGTTATAAATTAAAACCACAACCATAACTGGGGGGTTCGCGAGCGAAGCGAGCAGGGGGGCGAAGCCCCACTAGTATATATATATATATATATATATATACATCGCCTGTACGACTGCATTCGTGTACTCATACAGACGACGTATACTAAACCGATTGCGACAGCACAAAACCGATGGCCGAACATCGGAGCGAGTGCTTTGACCTACGAGTCAGCATTTCTTATACGCGCGTATTAACTTACTTTTGTACATCGTCGTTGCACGTCAGGTGTTGATTGGTCGATCGTTGCCGCGTTTCACGTAATTTCACAACTCCTTGAATGGTCACCGAGGCTTTAAAAAGACAGGAAACGATCCACGGAGCGCCTTTTGTATAAGTAACTTATCGTCGTGTAGCTGTACCCGGTTAGCAAATACGAGTGCTATACCTCTGTACGCATCGCCTATTGAGTGCCTAGAAAACACTCAAACTCTGTGTACAAGTTATAGTAGAACTCCTTGTTTTCTGGTTTGAGAGTCTGCATCGTGCAACAAGCGAAGGGCCCGTCGATAGCAGACCGGCGTTAGTGGGAAACCATAGAGCAAATTAGATTTACCGTACATAAATTAGCCACGAGTAATCGTGTAGAGTAAGATCAATTAGCATCTGTCGTGCCATGAAGGACTATCCAGTTCAGGTCACATATCAGAACGAATATACTGTAAGTTAAGTTTTATTGTACCAACATCGAAGTATCTATAAGATACCAACGCACAAGCAATAACATCCTGTAAGAAACTGTATTGTCCGCTGAGTTCTGGGTTGCCCCCAATAAAACAAAGATAACAATTTAATCAGTTTCTACCATTATTATTCTATTAATTGAGAGTAAACCATAAAATAACCTACATCCTAAAGAAGTAAATAGAAAGATAATCAAGTGCCTACAACATCAATAGTCACAAAGGTAAGAACCTCGGGACACGCACAACGTCCGCGCGTAAGTATGAAAGCGGACTCAGCATCGTCCACCAAAAGCGGACAGACTACAGTCCGCGCACGAGAGTGTCCGCGCATGTTCCACCAACGCGACAATTACGCGTCCACTTGTGCATTTAGATATTTATCGCATATCTATATATCTAGTCCATCCATTCAACTTAAGTATCTCTAGTAACAATAAATCTCTCGAGCTTATGCTAGTTCTCGCGAATAAATAATTATTTGTAAAACTCGCGCAGCCCGTATCCCTATCAAATACGGTCTTTACAAGGGCAAGTACAAAAGAAAAGTTTTATTTATATTTCAATTGTATTATTAATATTTTACAATATGTCAATGTTTGTGATTAATATGTTGCATCATCATACTGATGATCATTTTGACATAAATTAATAGGTTGGGACTTCAACGACACCCCTATAAGAGGAAGAAAAAGTTTTAAAAAAAATCAGTTTTTGCATTTTAGCTCTTTACTTGCGAACCGCTCGACGAAATCGTTTAAAATTTTAGCAGCAAATAACTTTTTTATGGTTAATCACCAAATAAAATTTTGAACCATTTGACTGCATTGTTTTAGAGATATGAGGAATCAAAAAATATTCAAAAAAAAATTGAAACCACGATATCTTAAGAACCATAGGGGTTTGAAAGCTGCGCAATGAACCTGCTAAGATACATAAAATATCTACTCTTCCCCAAAATCTCAAGTGCAATAAAGCCTTTTTACTTCCGTAAGCGAGGCACAAAAAAACTCATTTTTTCCAGTTTTCGATTTTTTACTGAAAAGATAAGTAGTCAAATCTCTTCAAATTTTAATGGGAAATAGTTTGACATGTGACCCATTGACATGATTTTTTTCGTGAGGTTATGATGTTTAGTTTCAGGGATATGAATTTTTAAAAAAATCACCTTTTTCATTTTATCTGCCGAACAAAGCGGTCGATCCCGAGGACCAAACGGGAAAAAGTTGGTAATTTTATTCTCTTTCAAATGCATATTAGCTGAATTGTTTGTAACGATGGGATGCTTGAAATAAACGCAAAATAATGTTTTTCAAAAATCAAAAATTGGACATAAAATAAAAAATAGTGAGAAAGATAAAAAATAAGTATTTTTCCCGAATTCAGAATCCAAAAATATACATGCATGTCCAATTTTATTGATATTGACCGAGTAGTTCCAGAAATATTACCGTATACATACACACACATTCACACACAAACACACACACACACACAATTTGCCCATAACCACCCTAAATTCAATATGAAATTCTCAAAGACTCAACCTAACTCAAAAAGAAAACTAAACAAATCGGTACGTATAATGAAAAAATATTACACATAATAATTATGATTTAATTCGTATACTATTGTAACAAAGAAATATTTACAATTAAAAGCAAAAAACTGATGATAGCTACGAGTTTATGAATTCTTTGTGATCGACACAATCATCGCTAAAAAGATTTCAGATACTGAAGATTCTGATTTAAGTCAAGCAGGTCCACCTTTAAGTTCAGTAAAGCAGTTCAATGTAACCAACCTCGTCACCAAAGATGCCTAATTCTACATCTAAATTGCAAGTGACCCCTACAAGCTCAAAAAAATTGCAACCTAGAGTTAATAGAGTGTTTTCTTTTTAAAAAATCCTTCCAAGATACTATTTTAGTATACTTGAGATATTTGAAATCAAGCTGCGCATTACTCATTTACTACCGTTCCTTAATTATATCTTTTATACGTAGATGGAGGACCTAAAGCTGCTGAAACCACTGATGGTCATCTCTTTATGTTCGATAAGGATAAAATGCTGTACAACACTGTTTAGAAAAAGGGGAATTTTGTAAAATACATAGCTCTGTTATGTAAGATAAGAAACGTAAAAAATGAATTTTCCACTGTGAAGACCATATCTCTCACGGCAGATATTTGGACCAACAATCTTAATAAAAAGAGTTATCTTAGAGTAAATAGTCATTATATATGCGATGATAAATATCTGTAATATTCGGAGTGATTGAGTTATCAGATTAGTATATATCTTTAGATATAAGGAAATGGCTAGCAAGTCTGATAGAAGAGTGGCGTATAGACAATAATAGCATTGTAGCTTTTGTCTTATTCTCTGATAACACACCAAATATGAAGAAGGCAATAATCGATGAATTCATTGCGGACAAATGGCTGCCTTGCCTAGCTCATACACTTAACTTAATTCCTACAAAGTTGATTAAGTCTAAAGTAATTAATCCTATCTATCTATAAGTAAAAAATATTGTTAAATATTTTAAGCAATCCGTTTTTGCAGCAGATGCACAGACTTGTTTCTGATTTAATGTTAATTCAAAAATTCGATACCCGCTGGAATTCCTCGTACGACATGTACGAAAGGTTTGCTATGTTATCAGAAAAAATAGCTCTGATCCTCTTAGTGTCTCAATGATTCTGAAATGTTAAGAGCATCTTAATTACAGATCGTTAACGAATTTGTTAAAACCGTTCAAAGATGCTACAACAACTGTAAGCGGCGAGACATATGTAACTGGAAGTCAAGCGATTTCAGTCGTTAAAAATTTAAAAATAGCTTTAGATTTACGTGAAGTAAATACAGACGTTGGCCATCATATGAAAAAACTTTGATCTGAAGAATTTGTGCATTGATTTGATAAAATAGAGCACGTATCGTTGATAGCCATGGCGACAATTTTGGATCCACGATTCAAAAAATTATATTTTAGCGACAAACTTGCTTGTGCGAAACTTCGAGAGCAGGTTGTAAGGATAAGAATCTTAATAAAAATCAATCAGAAGAAACAAATGATTTCTGGAGATATCATCTTAAGCTTGTGCAAGAGTGTAAATCTAATAAATTACAAAATAAGAACACGAATTAGATTCCAGACGAATTCAGGTACCATTTAAACCAGCAGGTTAAGGATAGAAAAGAAGGTCCTACAATATTCTGGTGTCGGTGTCCAGATTCCGAATTATCAAAACTAGCGATCCATTACTTAACAGTCATTACAACGCCAGTGCCTTCCAAGCGGCTGTTTTCGCGGGCTGCATTAATATTGACGGAGAAAAGAAATCGTTTATCTCCAGAACATTTTCAGTAACTTTTATTCTTATCCTCTATATCATTGGAAGATTGGCACTTCAAATAGTTTTGTTGTAACGAAACTCTTAACTGTATATGTTAAATATTTATAATTAATGAATATATTAATGAACATTATTATAATAGTTATTTTTAGAAAGAAAAATTAAAATTTAACATATTTTCAAAATTTTCAACAATATTTATATCGATATTTATAATATCGATACTTATTTATGCGATATATTATATGTATAAATATTTTAGATATTGATTATTATCGATACTCAATATCGATATTAAATCTAATATTGAGCATAAAAGTCCAGCAAGTAAATCTGGTAGTTGCGCAAGTCACTTGACTTCAATACATCGTTGTGACCTCGACACGTGCCTACGTAAGCCGCTGAATCCATAGCCTTTCACGTAACATGATCGCGTACTTCCTTTGCGTACAAACTACTTCGATCACTTTCGATACGTATATGACTCTGTAAATTTGCTTCTCTGTAAAGCATCTATCATGCTCAACATTATTATAAATAATACAAAAATGTTTATACTTTTGTCAGCTTAGAGATAATATATAATATAATGATATATAAATACCTTAGTTACAATTAATTTTTCGCAGGTGTCATTGTAAATCAACTTCAAATTTTGTATACGGAGGAATAGAGAGTTTACTTTTTGCATTGAGTAAAATGTAGTTTACAGCGGTTTTTAGTAATAAATGAAATAGAGACAATGCGCGAAAATCGCGTATATTTTATAAAACCAAATACGTATGATTATTATAGATTCACGAAAAACTTTAAATTCTAGTTATCCGATTGCTTTCTTCTCTTTTGTTTCATAAGCCGTACCGATAATCGATTTCGTTCCGCAAAGAGATTATTTGAACTTTCCGATAACTAACGAAGGTTCCCTAAAATTAATACCGCAATGTGATACACATTTAATACACAAATGCCATATGGCAGCTTTGTGTAGATAAGCAAGATAAGCCCTGTATAATGATTAGCTTAAGATTTCGATATTTTTAAAGAAAATATCGACAAAATTATCTTATAATAGAAATAATAAAAAGTACATATCTCTCGGTGTCGAAACGTTCAGCTACTATAGGTGTGTAAAGAAAAATCTAAAGCGTTAAAAGCTTTAAATTTAATTATTGTGAAAATTGAAATAATTGAAATCCTCCCCTTTGAATTCGACCACAAATCAGTTTTAATTGCGAACTTAAATGCGAGTTTAAATTGATATTTCGTCCTCTTATCACAATTAATTTCACGCTCCACCCGAGCCTTTGTCCAAAACTAATTTCAATGGTGCTAATCTCGTGCAAAGTTTTGTTAGTGTATTTGTATCTTCGCACAAGAGTAGTCTAGCTGCTACATTCGCGCTCAGCTATGATCGCTGGCTAAATCTCTGAAGCTGCTATATAGAGCGAGAGAGCGAACAGTAAAAGCGTGAGCTGCACTTACGACGGCTAATCGCCTTAGTTAGAGGAGCGGCAGTGCGATCTAGCATCAGTGAAAAAGCCGGCGTGAGGTCAGCCAGTTCGGTATTTCTTTTTCCAGCTTATAGTGCTGCACAGCATCGACTTTGTACAATACCCTGTACTAAGGCTAGGACAATAGAAGATACAGGACCTTTTTTACGAGTTGAATGGTTGGATATTCACTCGCAGTTGTTTGGAGAAGGAACATTGTAGGTTTTTCAATTTGCGCCGCCTATTTATAGAGTTGACAATGGCACCAAAACCATGAACTGAAATTTGTCGTGATCGGAATAGAACATAGTTTAATATACTATCCGCACTTCTTCTTGAAAATAAGGTTGATTTATGGTGTAAAATCCATTCTAGACACTCGATCTCTCGAAACTTATATTAAGTTGTTTTTGCAGCGTCACGCTTACGTTACGTTACAACCGCCAATCTTCATTCTGCGTTTCGATATTTGACGGTATCTATTTTCATTTCTGCATCAATTCATGACAACCAATTTCTATGACGAATGGCTGCTAACCGACAAACTATAATGTGTGATTGCGTTCGCAATTGCGCCGCACTTGCAGTGGATTTTTGCCGAATCAAAAGTACAAATTCAGTGCTTAAACATTATTGTTCACATCAAATTAAGGATACTATTATTTTATCTTCAATAAAGACTCAAGTCAATCTCTCGATCGCACCGTATACTTGCTATAAATAAAATTTTTAAATTCGAAGAGAAAACGATTTATTATTTTTAAGCTCCGGATCATACGTCTTTCATCTTCTCACTCACATTCGATCATACTCCCCTCTCTCGATACAGCAGACGAAAGAGGAAAGTTATCAATCACAGCCATCTCGAGCTCTCCGAGACAATTTTCAAATTACTATACGTGAGAAAAAAAACGTGCCCGACAAACGATACGCATTTTTTATCTCCAAGCCATAGAAATATTTATCCTGACCGCAACTTTTCAATATACAGCACTCAATCAGAACTCGCTGTGTCAGAATTAATCTAAATTTTAACGAAAGAATAAAAGGTAGCCTACGTGTGCCCCAACAGAAGAAACTTTTAATTGAACAACGCATATACTTCAATGAAAGTCAAACAGGTGTCCGGTAGCGTCAACAGCTCGGCGAAAGCAAATAATTCTCCGCGATCCTAAGCAAACTTATACAGCCTGGGGCACATTTTGCGTCCGATAACGAAAGCGATCGATTCATCAGCTGCGCGAGACGCTGCGTGTAAAAATAATACGCGGGCGATACATGTTGGGGAGCATCGTGTATACGTATGCGATGAGTCGCACGGCAGCAAGTTTTCCCAAGTAATAAGCGTTGGCGGCCCCTCGAGTAATCCGCATAGCCTCGCGGGAAGTACGATTTACGAGAGCAAAGCGCTGTCGTCGCGCGAAACGTAAAAAGGCGGCGCGCGCGTATTGCCGGGTGTGTGTATAGGCATATAGCGGACTGCGGGGAGACGATCTCTCGAGGTAGCAGATGATATAGGTTCGATTCGTGAACGTTTTCCTATATTCCCATTGTGTATCGATCTTGCCACTCTAAGCGAATACTTTGTATCCGCAGTCATCTTTTAAAAATAAAAATTTAATGCTTCAAAACAAGATACATATTTTAACTTCGAATATACTTTGGAGAAGCAAGCTTAAACTCGCAGCAACTGGCTATGAAATCGTCGTCACTCAAAACTCCGCTTGTAGTTATGATTACTCTCAGAAGTTACACGCTGGCGGATTCCGAGCTCAAAGCGGCTCTGTGCAGCGGTAGACTAAAAATGCTGCCCGCTGCATTAGCGCTTTACTTTCTCAAGGAAGTTTCGCTTGTCAGATCAGATGTAATCCTGACATACGGCCATCTAAACTCCAGCCAAACTGGCTTATTTTTGACTGCAAAGTTGCCGGCGCTTGAAAAATTATGGCCGATGGCAGTACTAGCATTAGTGCGTTTGAAAACAAACACCTTAAGGTCGTTCATTTTACTTCCCATCGCGTCGGAAACCAAGAGCCATTAAAACTCAATTTCAATAAGATTCCATCCCCGCATACGAGAGTTCCTAGTTCAACATATCCCATTATAATCCATCCTGCCAACAATACTAATGCCAATATCAAGAACACCGCAGTGGAAAGCCAATAAGTACACTGCCAGCAGGCCGTGCAAACGGAAGTTCGCGCGACACCTATATATATTCTCACTGATCGATTGGCTGTAAAGACAGAATCGCCTCTTCGGCTCTATACACACAAGTGGCTGTCTACATACACGTAGAGTCGTAGACAGAAGAGTCGCGGGGTCGTCGGCCTCGCGAACGGAGGTAAACACTGCACAGCTGCAATGCTCGCGTGCTTTCACTTTACCTATTTTCGAGCTTAATGCGCGCGAGCGAGTTACGTTATAAATTGCGGAGCAGCGGCGCGGACGAGGAAGGGCTGAGGGGTAAGAGGTGCCGAGAGTCGAGAAGAGGGAACCGCTCGAGGAAGATCGTGGGAGATAAATTAAGACTGCGAGTGACGAGCTTAGACAGCTCGAGAGGAGTTGTCTGCAAGTTGTCCGATGCCAGCTCCCCTCCTCGATGATATTTTAACCCTGGGAATTTGAAGCGTCACTGGCTTGTTGGTGTACCGATGAGTTTTCGTGCTCTACAGAGCATTTCGTGAAATAAAGTTTGTTGATTGTCAAATGGAGCACCTATTTTTATTTACGTACCACCGAAACGCTACACCATAATATACGCACAGGCCTTGCGCGAATCGTGTTGCTGAAGCTTGTTGAAATCGAAACTGTAATTGCCATCAAAGCCGTCGACACTTGGTGCAACTACACGCAACGCGTATTTGATACTTTCCGACAAAGGCTTTCCAACGCTATGCGTGCAGCTCTCTATTGCCGTTTCGAAACATCAAAGCCTTCGGCAAAAAGCTCCACCCCTGCGCGCCGGGGGTAATCTTCAAAGAGGCCGGAGAATAATTCGGGTTTGTAATGAACGATGGAAATTCACTCAGAGCTTGATTGTTTTTCTTGTCATTTGGCTCCTAATTAACGGCAGCCCAAAGCTTATAATTTTCGAATAACGAACTTTGCTAACGCTACAGACGATCTCAGGCTGCGCCTGAGCGCAACTTTCTTGGGAATTATATAATGGTATATAAATACACTTCTAAACTCGTAAAGTGCTCGCGAGCGACGCAACTTTCGTTCTTGCCACATAAATTATTGAACAAGCCGTTGTGCGTGAACGCAAAAAAAAACAATTTTCGAGCGTCAAGATAACGCGCTTGCTTTTATGCCGTTTTCACGGAGAGTCAGTACGCAGGCATTCTTATAATAACCACCGACAAAAATTTACTATTTACTCCTCTTCTTCTCTGAGGTGAAAGGAGCTCGTGCAGGCGCAAAAGAAGAGAGCAAAAGCTTCGAGTCGACCACAGGGCTGCATTTTTCAAGGGTGACGAGCCCTCCCCCCAGGCAGTTCTATCAACGAAATGATACAATGCCGACGAGCGCTAGCTATATAAGGTGGGCTGGCGCGTGTTGCGTTATATGTTTTGATTTCCTCTTCTTTTTTCTAGCTTCTGAAATGTGTTTTCATCTGCTGCTGCTATTTTTCTGTGCGAGCGTGCGAGTGGAGGGAGCTCGGAAGGGCACGTATAGCTACGTTGATTATGTAAGCGGAAAAATTGCTATGTAAATGCATGCAAGAGGTTCTTATGTGTGGGGGAAAGTTGTGCAGGACCGGGTCTAATATCGATGCGGTGTAGTATCAAAATTTGAATACTTCTCGGCAGACAAAATCAGTGCGGCGTAGCGCTTGGGATGTGTAAAGTTCCGGGAGAGAAAGAGAGTCTTTCATATCAAAGAAGATAGGAGAGCTCTTTTATGTTTGGATACTACAATGAGGAGCGCAGTTGGTGCTACTTTGTGGTAAAAGAATGGCAGGGCTGCCGTTGTGTATGAAGAATAATAGGCCAGTCAATAGAGCAAAATAATGTCGATATTTTGACAAAAATACGTACAGCAATCTGACTGTGCGATAATGTAAAGTACACTCCCTAGATGTTAACTTTTGTGTTTCCAACTCGCAACTTGCATTCTTAAGTTTGTTATTAACAAATTAGTGCAAAAAAATGCTTTTTTTTAGTTTTTTGCTTATATAGAGATAATTACTCGATCAATATGAATTCTGTGACTGGAAAAGTTATAGAGTATTAAATTAGGAAGAGAATGAGATGTCGAACAACCCGATCGGTTGATTAAAACCGGAAAAATTCCGGAAAAACCGGAAAAATTTTCAATTTTTTCGAAAATTCATAACTTTTTTATTTATGAAGATTAAGAGCTGAAATTTTGTACAGAAGTAGATAGTTATATCAACTTTAAGTGTGCAAAAGGCAGGCACCGTCAGATCAATAGTTTTTCTGACATCTGACACCTGACCGCGTCCCGACGTAGAGGACACCCGACAAAAAAACGCATAAAAAATTAAAATCGCTATTGCGCAAAAACTATTGATCCGACCGTGCCTGCCTTTTCCACACTTAAAGTTGATATAACTATCTACTTCTGTACAAAATTTCAGCTCTTAATCTTCATAAATAAAAAAGTTATGAATTTTCGAAAAAATTGAAAATTTTTCCGGTTTTTCCGGAATTTTTCCGGTTTTAATCAACCGATCGGGTTGTTCGACATCTCATTCTCTTCCTAATTTAATACTCTATAACTTTTCCAGTCACAGAATTCATATTGATCGAGTAATTTTCTCTATATAAGCAAAAAACTAAAAAAAAGCGTTTTTTTGCACTAATTTGTTAATAACAAACTTAAGAATGCAAGTTGCGAGTTGGAAACACAAAAGTTAACATCTAAAGACTGTAGTTTACATGATCGCACAGTCAGATTGCTGTACGTATTTTTGTCAAAAATAAATCTCTATTGACTGGCCTATAAGTACAGGAGCTGACTTTGCTGATGAAATCTTCTTAAAATGGATCGACTCATTCTCGACCGGTATTTCACGGCGTTAAATTGCATCAATCGGATTAATTACGCCAGAGGTATTTCCCGGAAATCAACACCCATGTTCGTTATCGCTAATAGCGAGCTGTTTCCAGAACTCGAGCTTGGAGTAAATTACATGCTGTAAAGATGATCCCTTTGCGAACTTGGTAAAATTATTTGTCGAATTTACTCATTTCAATAAAGCACGGTTATTACAAAGTGTCGTTCCCTGCATACCTCATCGACAGAAAAACAATAATTGGAAAACCCAAAATTGGAACCATGCGGCATCAAAAAACGCTGACCCTCGACCTTCTCTCTCTCTCTCTCTCTCTCTCTCTCTCTCTCTCGTACGCAAAAATACCGGCTTGCTTTTTCAGCACGTGGCCCTCTTGTATTTTTACGAGGAAATCCTGCAGTAGCAAGTAATAAGGGTGCGCGTTGGGTCAGCCAAGGCACTTGGCCTATTACTGCCTCGAGTATCCGGCTCTGGAAAGGGGAGAAGAGCTAAGAGTCGAGGGGAACTGCCTCTCGCATTCTTGGAATTTTCACGTACACACGCAGACTCGGCATTTATTGGCTGACGAGCCTGGCGAGCTACGCGCGCTTCCGAATGGTCCCCTGTGCGGGCGGATGTACATGTATACGGACACGCGAGGAAGATATGTGCTTTTCCGCTGGTCCATGACCGTTGTTTTAACGCGAAATCGATTGATTGAGAAGCTTCATTCCGCTGATGAGCTTTATTGCACCGCTGGAGAGTGAGATTATATGGGAGATCCAAGAGCATAAGGGTGGGAGAATTAAAATAATTGCAGGGGCCAGGCTAGACGTAGTTTTCGACGACGGCGACAGATAATCGTGCATTAGCACATAATTAAGATTGATGTGTTGACTTACAAGAAAGATGTAATGTTCATAAACTGAAAAGAAAAACTTCTATCGGGCATCAAAGTTTGGAAATAAATCAGGACAGGATGTTTACAACATACTAAATTTTTTGAATTTTATGTTTTCGATACACTGACATGCATAAAAAGACTTATTTCTAATTGACATTTTCAGGGTACCGGAGTATATAAACTAAATTTATTCAGATATTAAAAATTAAGTTTGAGAATCCTTTAATCTATATTATTAATAGTCATTGGAAATTAAGATTGAAATTGATACCCTTAAAAGTTGAGTCAAACACATATACCAAATAATTAATAATATGTTGTACTGTTAACGTAATCGGCATATTAAATCGCACCGTTACACTGCCGCGCATTCAATGAATTCGGAAATTAGCTTTATCTACTTACTTAGCGATACGCAGTTCCTCCTATTAAAATCGCCAAGCTGAGCACTAGATCACTGAGAATTAAAATTGACAATAGGAATTATTATATACCATAGTAATTTGACATTTTTATTGAGTCAAAATTCATAGTAATTTTGTTAGTTTTTTTGTTAGTTTATTATAGAATCTTTTTATAGTTTATTCTTAAATATTCTATAGAATTTACGAAAAAAAGTAAATAAAAACAATTTTGTAGTTCAAGCAATCCCATAAACATAGAACAAGTTTTGGCTGGGAGGCATTGAGACTACACTATGATGCCCTTAAATCTCAATTTTAAGTCGGATAGTGTAACAAAGAACAAAAGTATTACTATACCCAAAAACAACCAAAGAATTAGTGATGGGAATATTTTCAAGAAAGCCATAGTGATTTTTAACGCGCTTCAAAATAAATTGAAAACTGTAAATATAGAAAAACATGTGCAAACCCCAGTGGAAAAAAATGTCATAAATTATAATAAATTGTAATAAAACGTATTAAAATGTAAGAAAATGCGCGAGTGACGTCACCAGAAGACTTTTGTTTGAAGCGCCACCACGCGACGGCAGGTGTGTGAAAAAGTTTTCAGTATTTTCTGACTCCAAACTCCTATTTTCTCTCTCTCT
>QLSS01000161.1:177040-193983 GCA_024372645.1 Trichomalopsis sarcophagae | reverse complement strand
ATATATATATATATATATCCCTAAAAAAACTTTTTTTCAAAAGTAATCACCTTGGCAAGAAAAAGACAGTAGTAATAAAAGTAGTGAAATCTCTAAATATAAAAATGTCAAGTAAATGTTTTTTCTTGCTGTACGCATTTAAATATCATTTTTTGGGAAAACTAATTTTAATTTTAATTTTATCTTAATGCATATAGCAAAAAAACATTTACTTGACATTTTTATATTTAGAGATTTCACTACTTTTCTACTACTGTCTTTTTCTTGCCAAGGTGATTACTTTTGAAAAAAGTTTTTTTAGGGAGATTTCGCATCTTTTACAAAGAAAATTGTCCTTGAAATCTTGATCTATTTAATAGACAACCAGCTACTATTGCTGTAGAGATTGATCGCATCGCGCATATAATCGTATGACATTATTATATCTAGTACATAATTCAATTCAATTCAATTCAATAATATATATAAACACAATCGCGTGTCACTGTCACCGAGTAGCAGACGAATGTCGGTAAAGTAGATTAACTGCTGTAACCACTGGCGTATAATACGTATATAACCCGACAAAATATCGGGAGAATAAATTTAACGAAAAGAAATATACCGAGCAAATTTTCAACTTGCAATATTAAGTTAATAAAGTAATATCATCGTATAAATCTGTTTAGAAATGAAAGATTAGGTTAATATATTCCAAGTATATACCAACAGATTGAACGTACGTGCAATACTAATGATTTGTATGCAATCGAAATTTTTTTTTAGGTTAGAAAATCCAATTTCAAAGTATATTAGGGTGGCTCTGTCTCGAACCGAACTTCGTTCTTCGAGACAGAGCCACCCTATTATACTTTGAAATTGGATTTTCTAACCTAAAAAAAAATTCGATATATATATATATATAAAAGTGTGTGTATGTGTGTATATCTAGTACACCTGCCCCGCACTTTCCAGTCAATAATGCGCGCTTTCTCGAAATTTGCTACGCAAATTCGAGTATACTCACTGGATACGTTGAAATTCAAGCTGCGCGACAAAGGCTTGATAAAAAACAAACGCCCGCGTTGTGTTCTACACAAGCGGCGGCGCAGCGATAGGCATTTCCGCCGCGATAAAGCCGAAGCCTGTTTTTTTTTCTGTCTCGTTAGTGTACCTTTTCTCGCGCGTTTACAGTGAGAGTAAAAACACAGGCAATCGCGGTACAGAAAGCGGACGTCGCTCGCCGAGTTTTACTTTTCAACGAGTGTTGTACGTCGAAGGAAGTTTTATTTTCCCACGTCGCGAAAGTGTTTTGACGAGTCGGAGTACGATCGTGTTTGCGCGGAGGAGATTGGATATTTTCCAAGCTCAGAGGATTTTCGAGCGACTGCTTCACAGCGTTGCGTAGACGCAGTGGCTGGCAGAAATTCGAATTAAGTATCCGGTGGACTCTAAGGTGCGTATAAGCTTACACGATAGTTGAGCTTGCCGTCGTTTTAAGGTGGAGAATGATGTTTAATTCATAAATGCTTGTAATTTTCTGAATTGAATCAACGGACGTGCTGTGGTGTATTTTGGGGATTGATGCGACGCAATACACTTGAATAGTCTGTGCATCGATCGAATGGATTTAACGTTACAGTAGGTAGTAAAATCGGATACCCTTTTGTATAGGAGTCAACATGAATTTTGTATTGTGAACAGATTAGAGGGTATAATACACTTGTTGCGCATAATAGCTGAACGTTCTGATTTGCTATATTGCTCGAGTTAAAATAATAGAATATGGATGTACAACAATTATATAACAGCGCACTGTATGTATTGATGAAATTGATAATGTTAGTTTCTTATATGAGTCATTCTACGAAAAGTCCGACACTTTATGGTCGAAAAATCGAGCTCTTGCAGTTTTAAGGGCACACACACTATTGCAAGTTTTTTACATGCGTTTGGACATACAATATGTAAAAAATGTGGGTAGTACCTATAAACCATATGGCAACAAAAAGTTACGTGCCAATTACTTAATTTCGTCCCGGATGATGGATTATCTGGTCGAGCCAACACTATTTTCTCCGGCATTAATGGACAGCTGAGCACAAGATCTTATATAAATTAAAAAAAATAAATAAAATGGTTGGAAAAGACCGTCCTTGTCAAAAGGTCTAAGCAATTTAAAACAGGATAAAAATCGTCGAAACTGGCAATGCCTGAAAAAACAGAATTATCACTTTTTTGTCAGATTTTCGCGTTTTTAACAATTTTTCCCCTATTTTAAATTGCTCGCAACTTTCAATAGGGTCGGTCGTTTTCAACGATTTTTTTTAATTCAAGAACTTAGGCTCAGCTGCCCGTTAATACCGGAAAATAGCGATTGCTCAATAAAGGCTTTTTTTGGCAATTAGTAATTGGCCCGTAACTTTTTTTGCTGGCATATGATTTGGAGGTGCTATCCATGTTTTTTAATTGCGTATCCATGTAAAAGCCTGGTCTTGTGCGTGTGCTCTCAAAATTGCAAGAGCTCGATTTTTGGTCCGTAAAGTCATCTACATGTACATATATAGAATATCTCAAAAATTGAAGAAAATTGTGATACATTCATGGTTTTGCCTTCCATTATGCTCGTATGCTGAACATATAGCGAGATGTGCGCTAGTTTCCTCGTATGAAAGAAAAATATAATAAAACACCTTAGGTCTGCTTATCACTGATGCAGCGACATAAGTTAGAAGAACTTAAAGCACAAATCAAAATGCTTTGAAGTAAAACTACATCATTCAATTTTTCATTATGATTTTACATAATGTTTTTATTATCCTCCTTTAACACTTATCTAATAAATCGATTGCTTGACTACCGAAGTATCTCAGCAATGTTCATTTATTATATTCTACGTCATAATTTATAGTTCCCTACGTACTTTTCGCTCTTATTGCAAAAAGTTTGCTCTCTCTCTCTATCTCTCTCTCTCTCTTCCTTTCTCTCTCTCTCTTGCCCTCTCTATCTTTTGTCGGTTTAAGCAATACGTCAAAATTAACGTTGAAGTGCGCATCCAGCCTCGCTTGCATGAAATAATGTAATCCCGAAGTTCACAGCACATTATATACATGTATTCGATGCGGTATCTACGCATGAGGGTGCTACGCTGGTTAAATTAAGGAACCACTGAGGCAGCTCGTTAATTAATTTACTCGTTCTAGAGACACGCACGAAGCTGCTAATGCACAGTTTCGTTTTAAGGAGTTATGAACCCAGCGAAGCTTCCATCGTTGCACATAAGGTATCTACTTTTAATGCACATGCGTAGACTCCGATATCGCTTGCGGCCCGGAAATAACGCCTCCGATTGAGCCATTTCCTATGTGGCTACAACATATATATATATATATATATATATATATATATATATATATATATATATACCCGCATATAAGCATTTGAGCGAGGGTTATCGAGCGGACCTTCGAACTTTTCCCTCTTGTTGCACGAGTGCAGCATTTTTACTACTCTTTCGGATTTTCTCTACGTATACTACGAGACTTTAAAGTGCGCGCTGCTGCATCTACTCGTTCTTCTGAGTAATTAGCTGTCTGGAGCTTTTGCCCTTTACGTTTCTAAATAAAGAAAGATAAATTAGCGACCGAAATGTCGTATTTGGATCGCAAGCAAGAAACTTTGAGCAGAAAGAATAGCCAAAGCTCGCAAATTGATGATACCATCGAACAGATCTCAGCGAATTTCGCGAAAACATGACCGTATCATTCAGTGTTTAAAAACACAACAGCTAATTTAACGCAACACACGTATGAGCGCTGGCGACTGCTTCTTCTGGGGAATAACAACGCGCAAGTTAATTATTTTGTCGCGCAAAGAAGAGGTCTTTCTGTACACTCGCCAGCGACAACGAAGTCAACTCCTGCATTCTCCGCAGAAGACGAGAAGCAGCTACTTCTCTGTATATAACGCGTGGTGCTTTTGCACTGCCGGCAGCACGTGTTACGTTTCGCCCCCTTTGAGAACAGAGATAATTGAGAATTGTTCGCGCGCGATGTGACCACTATAGCAAGTTTTGAGTTTCGGGTGACTAGAGTAATTAATGGCAGGACGAAGCAGCCGTGAAGCTTTGACAATAAACAACACCGGGCTTTATGTGTATACTTGGTTAATTATTAATGCTTGGATATGAATTAGAACTTTGCTGACAGTAATAAAAATGAGGTCACGTATTTCATACGACGCAAGAGTTCAATATGGGACCCAGAGCCGCGCGTTGAACGTAATCAATCATTGTAGAGTAATTAACAAATTATCGATCATGAAATTCGCACATTAACTCGATTGATAATTGATCATAAAATAATATTATAGTTTATATGATGATTACATGATGTTGTTTATATTTTGTTTCAGGTGAGTTATCAGCCCCGCATTTCAACTCTAAACCATATTAATCTCGTACGTAGATCAAACAGATTATAGTATTCCTCGTGTATAATAAACCCATCCAAAGCAAAGCCTCGCGAGAGACAGATAAGCCTCCTCGAAGTCCCAAAATTGCACTAACCCGTGACTCGTAAAAAATATAACCCAGCATCATCCGACCCCATGTTCGATGACCCTCCTTTTCAATCAATTCAATAAGGTCAACATCGCGCGTAGAATTATCGGGCCCATTTTATTACATCGAAGCGCACTTATACGATCTCCCAAGAGGTAGCTCCGGCAACGGCGGCTTTTTTCCGTCTCAGTTTTAATTTCCAGCATCGGGCAATCTCGGACCGCAACGACGTTTGTTTGCCGAGAGCACTACACGCCCCAGCTTTCCCCGGGAATTCGCGGCAAACACGCGGAGAACCAGCACGGCTTCTTGGGCAAATTGCGCTACTATTCCCCTATGACCCTCGCGCGCTCGACTATATGTACCTTCGTCAGTTGTTTTCTACTACCGCGCGTTCATTTTTGCGCTTTCATCTGGCGCGAGCCCTTTGTTTTCACGTATAACGCGAGGAAACAATGCGCCGGAAACCGAGATGAGAATTTTCAAAACTATCGATTTTAGGTATATCGCAGCCGTGACCCAGTATTTTTTTTACGCTACTATGTGCGAGAGTGTATATGATGCGCGATGAAGAATCGAAAGCATCGCACGCGCGTCATTAGCTCGCCACGCTGGGATGAACGAGCTACGTTTTTGTTCTTACACCGCAAGCGTGTATGCGGGAAAACAGTTCTTGATACGATGCCTGCATTTTATTTTATGGTGGAAAACATTTAATTGCGTTGTTGTACTGCAACGTCACGTCGTTACACATACTCGAACTAGCCACAGCGTTACTACTTGCAGACCTTTATTGTTTAGAAGAATTTCGTTAAAATTCTAGAAGCTCACAGAAAAATAATGCACGCTCTCCCAAACAACGACGAGTAAATAATGTTGCTCGAATCTGAGCGCGATACGATTGCACACAATAGCCAATTAACTCGAAATGCACACTCATAGCTTTATTATCAAGTCTATAATGTTCACTCTCTCCCGCTCATTCAGCATTCCTTTCGCATTTTCCGTCCTCCCCTTCTTTACTCTTAACCACTTTTCAGCGAGGATACACACACGCGCGTCAGTCAACGGCGTGTCCGGGTTGACAGGCGTAATTAGTCGCCGCCGGCGATGCTTGCATAATGCGCAACAGCTTTCTTTGCTTCGAATATATGCAACATTCTACGGGAAAAATGCCATTTTCTGGTTAGAGAAACCGAAAAAAACAAATGTTAGGGCACGCGTCCGCAACTGTTTTTTCTTATTGTACATGTTTAGAGCGATGCAAAACCACGTTCCAACATCAAAAATGTGCCTTGTGACATGAAAAAAGATACAAATTTCTTGACTTCGGAAAATGCAATTTTTATGATTTCTCCGCATTTTCAATTGTGCGTAACTTTTGACCAGATGAAGTATTTTTAATGCATTTTTCTTTAAATTGAAGCTCTTTTACCGTTCTTTCATTCTGCCGTAAATATATTTTCTGCTTGTGCCCTTATGCATTAGGTACATGCTCTTAAACAATGACTATTTTTCAACGAATTTGAAGGGCTTAGAAAACAGTGTCACAAGGCACTTTTTCGATGTTGGAACGTCGTTTTGCATGGTTCTAAACATATTCAATGAGAAAATAGTACATTACGATACAAGTGTCGTATGGGGCACTTTCTGGCACGGCGAGGTTAAGCGCCCGAGCGTAGCGAGGGCGCTTACGCCGTGCCGTAAATTGCCGCATACGACACGCGTATCGTATACTATTTTATAGCACGTGTGACTTAAATTCGCCAAAAAATTACGATACAAGAGTCTTTGATAATATGTTGACCCGATGTATAACTGATTTTTTTGTCTATAAACTTTTCTACCACATTTTTTATTTGAATTCAAAAAGCATTGTCAGCTACATAACAGCGATTTTGGTATCATTACCGTCATTTACGTAAAGAAAGGTTAGAGCATTTTTATAAAGAGTTTAATAATGATTTAAGATTAGATTAATACGTTTTAAATATTAAAATAATTTATCAGCAATCACTAAAGAATAATATAAGTTTATTTTTATAAAGAAGTGTGATCTTTGAAATGTTTTTAACGAAAATTTTGTCAACTTTGAAAGTTAAATATACTTTTAAAATAAAGCTCATATCGTAGAACATAAAAAACCTAACCTACAATTGAGTTCTTATTATCACTATCCTACTCATCCTTGGTAATTATACTTCAATTTAACTGCATTTTCCTGATATAACTGGTTTTTTTTCATTAATTTTTATATCTAGTAAACTATTATAGTAAACAGCAGCGTGAAATACGCGTGTGTGATTCACTAGAATTGTCGTCTGCACCGTGCCAGAAAACGCTACATACGCCACGGAAAAGCGTGCGGTATAAGCGAATTTAAGTCACGCAGTGCTATAAAAAAAGTTGCGGGAGTGTGCCCTAACATTTGTTTTTTCGGTTTCTCCAACTAGAAAATGGCATTTTTCCCGTAGAATTCCCCATATACCATGTCCGCGAAATGGTTCTAGAGCAACAGCGTCGAAATTAAATTGTCGGTAAACTGCGCCTGGGCCTCCTTTGGAAATTGAGAGATTCTCAATTGAAAAGGAGCCGAGGCATCACGCCCGCGGAGGTAGTTTCATTTAATTATACACCTTGCATAACAAATTCTCGACTCGCGGCGCAGCAAAAGAACAGTTCGACTGTAAAAGCGCTATTATAACGCTGTTACTTTTAACGGGCTCTTTTTGGCGTTTTAATGAAAACATTCCTCGGAGTAATTGGCCGTTGCGATGCTCCTGTTTGCAAGCCGACGCACGGAGGGGGACGTCAAATGCGCTTTTTTGAAGCATTTTATGCGTTAATGTTGTGTCCATTGAAATTTACTGACTCTTGCATAGGTTCTGATGGTCGCCATAGGAAAGTTACACCCGCCGTTTTTCAAATGCTCACATACTAGCCTGGAAAAAAAATAAATCGAAATATTTCAATCAAATCGAGTATCGAAAGCTTGTAAACGCTTGATTCTCCTTCGGACCAAAGCTCATTACAGCCGGCGTATTTACGAAAACCAGGAATATCAAGTGGTTCTCAATTTTGTAAGGATGAAATGGTCTTAAGCAAAATTGACCTCGCGACCATTCATGATCTCACTTCGCTCGGACGCATCTGTCCGATAATTCAAAAGATTGTGAGGAGAGGAACGTCTAGTCTCCGTAAGCTAGAATGTGCGCAGCAGTGAGCTTTTCTTGGTAAATCTAATTTAAAGGGTGGAGTTATTATCTCGCTTGCACGAGCTGATAAGGTGACGAAAATCAATCCGAAACGCGTATTCTTTGCAGATACGAGAGTGCCGATCATATGTATAAGTAAATACGCCCCCAGCTATCTTTTATTGATCTAGTAAACGTTGTGGAACGCCGTTATCAATAGAGCGACTAAGTAAAACGGGGAGAGTCTCGACTTCCCTAGAAAATTTCGTGATTTATCCACAGAGTAAAATATTTTTGAACGACGATCGCGATTTTGAAATGGTGAGCCATCGAAGTATAATATCTACTCTGGCCCGTTCTCCTCGTTAAATAAGTAAAATCGATGGCGCTATACGTTATCAAATTGAATTAACCCTTGAAACCGCATTAAATTCCGATAATTTCTCGTAAAAGATCGCTTCTTTCGCTCGATAGTCGCTCGCGCGAGAAATATAAATGGCCACGTGAACTGAGAAGGAGAAAAAACGTTTTCCCGGCGTCACGGAAATGGAAAATCCGCGGCGCACGCATTAACTTTCAGTCGCGCAATCCAGCAACGACTCGATCCTTCATCGGCTTCTAGCTCTCACCGCTTGTACATCGACGCGAGAGAAAGAGAAGAACGTCGGAATCGGCCGCGGCAACGAAGTGATTTTTTTTCCCATCCCCGACGGTGCGCACGGGTGCGCCGCTGCGAAAGAAAAAAAAGGACGAAGGTATAAGTCCGCGGCCTTGATCGAGCACGTCCAGAGGGAGAGAGGAGGTAGGAGCGAGGAGCAAAAGGTACGACGCCGCAACGGCAAAAGATCAGTGAAGGGAAAAGAGGACCGGCGGGACGAGCGTGCGCGCGTGTGCCGCGCAAAGGAAATATTATACACCAGGCTGGCTTTTCTTCGGGAAATGACGGAGCTGCGCGAGGGTTTTCATTTTCTCCCGTCGCGCTGCATTGTGTACCGGCCAATGTGCTGGCGACATGCTGGCGGTTAATTAACGCGGGATATTGTCTTACGCGCACGGATCATTATCGTACGGATTTTTGTTCGCTTCGCTTGTGCAAGAATGTTGAGTGCGCGTGTAGAAAAAACAACTGGTGCTTGTAGGAAGGCCAAGCCCAGAAACGTAAATCGAGAAAGTCTGTCCCTTGACGCGGCGGGAGGCCGCGCAATAATACGCAGACGGCAGTAATCGACGCCGGCTGTTAACACTGGGCGAGAGTAGCCCTCGATGGAGAGAAACTGCCGCTGAGACTTGAGTCCTGCACTGAGAGACTTTTGGTGTAGCTGCTACTCCTGCAAGTGTAGTGGTACCTCAAAATGTGGTAGTAGGCGCTACTCTTGCAATCGGAGTAACAGCTACTCCGATTCGGCGCAGCTAACGCGCCAAAGAGTGAAGCAGCGGCTCCACCTGGTCGCAGCCCTGTTTAGCAGACGACATAACCTCAAAACGCTCTCATGAGCTATAAACGAATATCTCTTACGATAATCTCTTTTGTTTTGTTAGAAATGGTTAAAATGTTAATGCTTCAGCTTTTTGAAGTTGTTTAAGCAACAATTTCCAACAATTCTATCATCAATATATTCGATACACCCGAATTTATGCTTTATACGACATTTAGCTGTGTCGAGTTTTTGCGCCGAATCGGAGTAGCCACTACTCCGATTTGCAGCGCTTCGGTTGCTCCTGTTACGATATAGCCGTTACGCCGAAAGTCTCTCAGTGTGGCTGCGAGAATTTACTTCTCCACTCTATACGCGCATGTATACACCGCAAACACGCGGAAGACGACGGCCGTCCGTGTGGATCTTGTCTCTGGGTAAACATCGAAGGCCGAGCGGAGACGAACTACGTTTGATGTTATTCTTCAATAAATTAAGTCGTCCGCGGCAGGGGGAGATAACTGCGGCTGTCTATGGAGTTCCGTGACTGTGTGCAGTCAGAGTTCTGAGAAATGCCTCTTGTGGTTTTGTGCTAGACGCGGCTGAATATTAAGCAGTGTGTGAATTAAGCGCGACGAGTTATTTACCGAGGCGTAATTGAGGCGTTAATTATGAATGACGCGTTGACTGTGAATGGATGAATGTCGTATAATTGAGACGCGACGATGTATTCATGAAGGACTGCGACACAGATTACTTTGCAACAGTGTCTACGTGTCGATTGATACAGCGAGCAAATTGAATTAGCGTAAGAATGACTGCAAATTTGGAGTGCTTTTATTGGATCGCAATAATAGCCCAAGAGCTTATATGATTTTTACTGGTTTTAGTGTATACTGCGGTTATTACAGTCATATAATATCACTAGAAACTTTAGACGATGTAATTAAGCAATGATGAAAAAGTAAAGTATGCACTTAAGAATTGCATTAAAAAATTACAGCACAAATTTCCTAATTTTATACACTCAAATAGACATTCGAGCTTTAAACAATACAAGATGCTGCCAGCATTACCCTAAAAAAAAACCCTCGGCAATATTAAAAAATGACCGAATCTCGAAGCCGGATATAAGCAGCGCTATTATTCCGCGGCCGTATTGAGGCACGAGGCTTTCCGACTCCATATACCTTTCCGACCACTATACTCCCCCACTGCTCGTCTCTCCCGTTCCTTTTATGTAGCGCCGTTGCGCCCTTGAAAGATTTTGACTTTCACCGTGGCTCCATATATACGCATACGCAGCTTCGGCTGAATGATGGTGCGTGTGTATACACGGGCGTGTAATGGACGAAATATTTTATGGATCGAGGGTGGCTGCTTGGTCTAATAGGTTTACCCGATTTTAATGCGGGCAGTTGAATTTTTCATCGAATTTCCCGCTCGATTGAGTTATGGTTAACCATTTCTATGAGAGAAAAATAAATTTTATAATGCAAACTCGAGCTCGTATACCAGCTACTATTTATAGAACAGAATGTAAAAGTGTAAAAGTAATTCGAGTTCAAACATTTCCAGATTTCATTTTTAAAAATTAACAGGTACATGCGCTCAAAGCGAAATCGCCTTGGACGAGTGGACGCCAGCAGAGCGCTCGTGTCTGGAATACACGTACGCACCGTGGCGAGAGACGACTGTATACCTCGCTGTATACGGTTAGATTCCCCGCGCGCTGGTATTAAAGTAAATGTTGTATACAGGCGTGATCCCATATACCTCTCGCTTCTCGGGCTGGCAAATGCATACAGCATCCGATACTTTAGCAAAGTTGATGGCTGCCGGCAGACAATCGCAACGGTACAATTGCGCCGGAAAGTGCGAACGAGTTTTTGAATCTTAAAGAGCGCGCTTTAACGTTTTTAGCAAGTCAAGTGTCATAAAACAAAATATAAAACTTTTTTCTTTGGAATAAATTTTGAAGAGACACGTGTTTTACGAGCGAGAGAATAAAATAATGGTTAAAGAATTACGATCATGCAAGAACAACAAAAAAACGCCTAAAAAGTACACCTTCGCGTCACATCAAGTTCAACCGACTATAAAAATCAGCCTATAAAATGGGTTAACTTTGTTTTTTCTCCTCTACTTCCAAACTCGAGGAGAACTCTTAAACCGCGTTTAAGGACGGTTTTACATAGACGAAACTGAAGATTCTCGATAGAATTTCAATAAATTGTTAACTCTTTATTTCGCAAAAAGCGTTAAAAAGCTGCGCATACTCGAATTCGAAAAAACACAACGTACACTTCGTCGCTGATTGCAAAACCGCGTTGAAATCAGCCAGTACCGGCGAAATGCACAGCTACAAGCTCTTCTAATAATTTAGCCCGGGCAATTGCAGTGCGCTAGGGTTCACGTTAGGTGGATCAGTAATGATTTATCAGGCTACGGCCCATTAAGCGATCTCATAAGCAAGCCGCCCTCGTGGTTACGACCTTGTTCGCGACGGCGCGAAATTCAACGCGCACTCAATGCTGATTTGCGCCTACGGCCTTTCCCTAGCTGTGTGTGATATCCATGTCAGGCTTCCGAATTTTCAATGATGATGCAGCCGAGCTGATGATGGACAGGTAATGACTTACGTTTCAATTTGTCCGATGATGAAATTTCAATATGATGGAAGGGTGATCGTTGGTTCACTCTGTGTATACTATAGCAGACGTTAGTATTCTATAAGTAGAAGAAGTCGGGTTAGATCAGACAATGCATTCTGCTTACTCCATTCTAAGCCTTTGCAAGGCGAAGCTAGTCATCTCTTAATTCCAGCATCAGAATCTCTTGACTGATATTATTATCTACATTGTTACTTCATACTTGCCCTTTTATGTTGAATTGCTTCTTTATTTTATATAAGTATTAATTCAAAATTTTATATTTCGCAAAAGCTGTAAAAAAAGATAGCGTTATAATAATGAAAAAACGGTATTTTTACTTTAAATTACAATGCTTAGGCAAGGAATGTCGGAAGAAATTTACAGTTTCATCATGTGCGCTACATTTTTTATTGCCTATAAAGTCCGATGAAAATGCCCTTAATAAGCCTCAAGTTTTAAAGTAACACTGACGTCAAGAGCATCCCTCGGGGTATAAACGACGAGATATTATTAAAAATATATAAGTAATATCTGCTACCCAAATAAAACGGTATAGCTATAGATATCTTGCGTGCAATATAAAGTTTTATTGCGCAAAATATTACAATATTAAGAGAAACCTACTTCGCTATCTTCAACGCAACTTTATGACTCTCGGATAAGTCGGAGAACCGCGAGAGAACACCTTCGAGGCTCGAGCTATGCGCGGAGATGTTGTTATATCCCAGTTTAATAATTATAATAAAATTTAATGCGTACAAGAGCCGCGCACAGCGAAGCTTTGAAACAAATAAAACACAAATCTAAAATATACCGCAAAACGCGACGTCTTATCCGGCACGCTTTAAACTTTGTGAATGCCCTTCTTACGAGTTTTACGAGAAAGTTGCGTGTACTCTATGTATACCGCCTGAAAACTTGAACAATCCTCTTTAAAAAAAGCTTTATTGCGTAGAGCGCGCGCGCACTTGAAGTTGCAAATCGGATCTCGCATTTAAATTAAAAATTTCCCATCCAGAACGACAAGCTAGCTCCCCAGACAATGCGCGTCACACTGAAAATTCCAATATAGAGGCCAGTCCTAGCGTCGTCGCGTAATCCGCGAAAAACTAGCACAAAAACAAGAAAAATCCACATGGACGATGCGCAGCTACTCATCGAGAGACTTTGACGCACAGATTCTCCGTCGTTAAAAGTAGCGTTTACGGCGAAAAGACCGTGCTCGCATCGGTTAAAAAGAAAGGAGAACAAAAGCTCTCTGACGCGACCTAAGTCGAGCATAGGGACCTTGAAAATCAGGTGCAGAGAGATTTCTTGCATTTGTCACTCGAGTCGCACCGAACTTGGACGTCATCTCTAATTTGTCAGCCTGACGGGCTGACTTTTACTTGTCGACGCTTTATATTTCTCGGGAGGCGAGCATTTTCTACCAGCACCGCGACACACTTTCTCGTCCTGAAATTTATATTTTAGGGCGCCTCTTAATCGGCGACTACGCCTGTACAGCGCACGAGTCGACTATGGTCTTCGTAGCCTTCAACCCCTCGGATGTGGGAGAGCATCTTATCGGAGCGACTTTTATGTAAAACTGCGCGTAAAGAGCGTCTCGACTTTTATTTTATTGCCATCTCCAGTGCTACCGCGATTAAAAAACGATAAAATGTTGTACGAGCTCTCGTTTCAAGGTCGCGACCTGTTGGAAATGAGCTTTGTTCTGCGCAGTTTTCCTTTTGTAATTGTTTGGATTTGTGAAAAATTATGCGGAATTTTTTCACGGGTATTCGTGTGTGCTATTGCTATCCGTAACAAAAACGTCAAGGATCGCGTTGAGTTTAACGCGTTCGAGATGTCGAGGTCAGTCGAGAAGCTGTGCGAGCTTTATGACTTTTGATTTTACTCTGTTTCTCATTTCGCACCATGAATATTCCCGAAAGCCGCGTCGAGTTTGTTACTCCTACTCGCAACACGGATGTTTTTTTACGGCGTTACGTGATTGAATGTTTAATAATTGAAAACTTTGGAACGTATTAAAATCTTTCAGTTGATCAGAAAAAGTTGTCGATGTATTTAATAATTGAAATATTTATCAACTTCCTTTCACTGCAGTATTCATCAAATTCAATATCCATCAAACGACCTTCTCCTCTCTACATAGGCTGTACCTTCCGATCAATACATTATAATCGATCATATTGACTCATCAGTTTTTCAAGCACGCATTATACCCAAACGAACATGATCACACATGCAGTGAGATTAAATAAGAATCGCAAGTGCATTTTTCAAAGCCATCCATCAACGGCCCATGAGCGAACGACGAGTTCGCGCGTTTGCTTAAACGGAGCTCGTTGACAAAAAGCCCCTCGACAGACGACATCTCATTCGACGAGCCAAGCAATAAAGAGTTTCGTTCGCCCTCCTAGACGATGTCCTCGCTCATATACACGAGCTTCCGGGTCGGTACATAAAAAATGACAAAAGCGAAATCTATTCCCGCAGCCTTGCGCGCGAATTCATTTGTCTGCTCTCGGGGTGGAGCTTGTTTATTTGAAGTCTTTACGACCGGTCCATTAATCAGTTTTGATAGCCGAGAGCGGAGCCCTTTTCTTTCCTCTCCCTTCTAATGTCCTGCCGCGCAAAAATATGTCTGTCCACAGCGAACCGATTTTTTAATCCACTGCTTTATAAATGTGCAGCGACACTGCATCGCTCGCGCTAATGGAAATGTACTGCCGGCGCGCGCATCTTGTACCCAGGGAAAAATGTTCCAGCGCTTTTCTCAAATGGAGCACCATAAGTTTAACTCCAGAGCTTTTTGTAATGTTCTTCGTGGGTTCCGGAAAATATCGCGTTCACGCGATTTTAATCAAGCGGTTAGTAAAGCGTGCAATAACGGTGGGAAGCTACTTCCGGATGAGCGTCGGGAGATTAGCCGCCAGCAAGCGGCTGAGTAATTTCATGGGAAAAAGCTTTGGTTTCTACAAATATTGTGGAAATGACGTGAGTTACATAAATGGATTCCGAATTTGTAGGTCATAGCAAGTGCTTGACTAGCGATGTAGTCGGAGTGCGCACTTTAAATTCTCCTTGATACTAATGTTATATACTGAATAGCTCAGAACGTTTCAAATTAACAAAATTTGATAATCACTCCTATTCCCGCCAAATCTATTGTGTACCAAACCTCCATAATTGCTTAGAGGTCAGATTAATTAAACCGAACATAGTAGAAAAGACCGTATATTATTCATTTTGGACAAGAATATAATATAACACGCCGCAGAATAAAACTAAAAGTCGCGAAAGCGTTTATCATACGCCCCTTATCAGATAGAGGAGTCGTTTATCAGATTATTTATCAGCGTGTCAATTAAGAAAGATTCCACAACATTTTAAAGCTCGATCAACACCGCTGTACATAGCGAAAAGACGCTCGTGACCTTAATCACGAGCAAACTACACGTGTGTGAGGTCGTAAATTATTAAGAAAAAGGAGGCGGATTGAGGGGAAGCGCAACTGCAAGCTACCAATCCAATGTGGGATGCTTCCAAGCGAGGCAGTCATACAGAAGTTTGTTTCACTCATCGCGTTGTATATGTGCAAATCTAGAAAAAACCGGACACTTCAGGGAGTCTGAGTGAAAAAATGTGAAATTTGGGAGCACACCTACTCGATCACTTTTTTTTTCGTTCTTTAGGTCATATAAAACCCGAAAAACCTTGGGTTCCCAAGATTAAAAAATACCTATTTTTTTGCCGGGCAGTATAAATTCTCTTATGGGAATTTAACACGGGGAAAATCACCGAAAATCAGAAAATTGACACTTTTTGTCCAGAGGCGCAATCCAAAAATGTGTTCTAATATAAACAAAGTATTAAAAAAAAAGAATCAATTTAAGAGCTGGTGGGTTGAAAGTTGCCTAGGCTTGAAAATGGCAAAAAATCACCTATTTTGCTTCCTCCTAGAGGAATCTTTGTAATAGTAAAATTTCGAGTTTCGTCAAAACTTCTAGAAAATACTTTAGCTAAACAATTCAGCTAATATGCATTTGAAAGAAAATAAAATAACCTACTTTTCCCCGTTTGGTGCTCGGGATCGACCGCTTTGTTCGGCAGATAAAATGAAGAAAGTGATTTTTTTTTAAAAATTCATATCTCTGAAACTACAAATCATAATCTCACGAAAAAAATCTTGTCGATGGGTCACGTGTCAAACAATATCCTGTTACAATTTCAAGTGATTCGACTACTTATTTTTTCAGTAAAAAATTGAAAACTGGAAAAAAATGAGTTTTTTTGCCTGGAATACGGAAGTAAAAAGGCTTTATTGCACTTGAGATTTTGGGAAAAAGTAGATATTTTATGTGTCTTGGCTAAGTTCATTGCGCAGCTTTCAAATCTCTATGGTTCTTAAGATATCAAGATTTCAATTTTTTTTGAAAATTGTTTGATTCCCAATATCTCTAAAACAATGCAGTCAAATGCTTCAAAATTTTATTTGGTGATTAACCATAAAAAAAGCTATTTGCTGCTAAAATTTTAAACGATTTCGTCGAGCGGTTATATATATATATACACGTGTGTGTGTATATATTTATTAGGGTGTATCAAATTTTTGTAGGCACTTTGGCGACTCGTAATAATGCGGAAATTTTAGTAGTTATATCAAATAGAACATCTCTGAAATTTGGGCGCATAAAGTCAATTGCTTCCGCTCTGTCTAAAGTCGAAAAGTCTAAAATTAGCACATTTTTGATTAAAAAATTTTTTTTTAATTTTTCAAACACATTTAAGAGGAAAATCTTCTAATACATTTTTTGCGAAATGCATTCCTTCTTGTTGATAAATTATTGAAGTTTCGGAAATTCAAGTTGGAAATATTAAATTCAACACTTTAATGATTTTTCAACAAGAAGCATTTTACAAAATGATGAATAAGAACATTTTTTTCTTAAGTTTGTATGAAGAATCGAAAAAAAAATGTTTTAAACGTAAATGTGGTAATTTTGAAAAACTCATCATTCTCGTCGACCTTAGACAGACCGGAAGCAATTGACCTTATGGATCCAAATTTTACGGACGTTCTATTTGACATAAGTACTAAAATTTCCGCACTATTACAAGTCGCCAAATTGCGTAC
>QLSS01000161.1:156218-171060 GCA_024372645.1 Trichomalopsis sarcophagae | reverse complement strand
GTGTGTGTGTGTGTGTGTGTGTGTGTGTGTGTGTGTGTGTGTGTGTGAATCTGTACCGAGTTCGATTTTCGCGCTCAAACGAGGTCGACGCTACAGGGAATAAGTAATGCTCGATAGAGATGGATCAATGGATTCGCGTTTTTGATTCTTTTCCAGTACATGCAGATGCTGAAATGATTTTGATCCATTAAAAATAAATAATAAATTGCTTTTTATTGATGGATTAATATTTATCGCGTATCGTTTTTTATTAAATATGCAAAATCAAGTGGCGCGGTAGCACCACGAAGGCGAGTTTGAGAAGCAGACGATGCCGCAACGCCCGTGACACTATTTACTTCTAAATTAGTGTTTGGATTTTTCATTATACAAAAAAAAAATACTTATCATTACTGTTGGTCAGTTTTTTGGCTCATTAGAATGTTTTCTGAGCTAAACTATGATTTCCAACAAAAATATTAGTGAAAAGGCTGCTTAATTTTATAATATTTTAGTGTATAATCCACAAATGCTAAAATCACGTTTTTCTTCTTCATCCCGAAATGTGAAAGGACCGTGAGTTAGGCACAAGAAGTGTTAGGGCCGTGAAGTTGGCCGCAAAGCTATATACAGATGGGAATTGCTTTCTCAAGAAAATATAATAATATATTACGATATTTAATAATATTTAGAATTAATGGTTTGCCGGTGGATACTCTGCGTTCCTAGTGACTGTTACTGTTTTTGTAACAGTAACTAGCTTGCCAGGGTAGCCGATGACAAAATTCAGGTTGTTTTCAGTGTCTTGGTATAAAAATCATTCTAGGTGGTGCACTCCATGGTTTTTGGTGTCTAGGTAAATAAATCATACGAGGGCGGTGTCTAGGTGTACAGGGTGGCCGATGACAAGGTCTAGGTGGTGCGCTCCGTGGTTTTTAGTGTCTAGGTATACAAATTATTCAAGGGCGGTGTCTAGGTGTACAGGGTGGCCCAAGACGAGGTCTAGATGGAGCGCTCCGTGGTTTTTGGTGTTTAAGTGTAAAAATCGTTTAGGTGGACGGTGATGACGTCTAGGTGGCGCGCTCTATAGTTTTTTAAAAGTTAATTTTTCTAGTGTCAAAGGTTTCTAGTGTCAATTTAAACGGCTATAAAGTCGCCCACGATTAAAAAATTTGCATCCAGTGCATGCGTTACGTTGGTTGAAATAATACCGAGGGTGTTATACGAAACAACGTTATAAAACTTTTTGATGAGTTAGTTTCAATGATAAAAAGTAACGTTCCTTCTAATCCAGTCAATACAGCATCTTATCAAACTCGAGCAATTAAATTCATATTAAAATCAAGGATGGAATATCTGGCTCGACTGCCACGTGGAATGTCGTCGTCGCATTAGCATAGACGCAACACAGTATGGTTTAGCAATTGCTCCTCCTGCCGCTGACAATGCAGCAGACAAGTCGAGAGAATTTATGAAATCTAGCCCAGACGCCTCCTCGACTTCACTTTTTCATCTCGTGAGATGGAAATTGCTGCGCACTGTCGTCATCCTCGGGGATTGATCAAAAGAGAGATATAAGGGTAGTGGGTAGACGCCACACGTGAAATTCGATGAAGAGATGAGTGTTCGGGAAATATTCAAGTTCATAATTATTGATGGGGATCTCATCCGCGACTGCCACGTATCGGGAAGCTTGATTGCGTTTATTATGCGCTTGTTCTCAGCTGCGTCGTCAATCGAGTTTTGCTCGTGCGATTGAATTTATTTTCTTCTGCGCAGATGGATGCTCGTGAAATGTAATGGAAATTACCTTTTACCGCGCGCGAGATCTGGTTTTATTATACGGGTCACGGCTCCATTTATAATTAATGCGCGTAAAGCAGACTAGAAACGCGATAACGGCGTCCTTGCGCAGCATGCGCAGATGACTGACTGGATATCATCAGAGGAAGACATAGATTATACCGAGGAAGAGAAGGCGCAGAATTGCTACGATGTACACATTCTTCACGGAAATTCCGACATTTGTCGTTGTCTCGCCAGGCGTCTACATAGCCCTCGCATCTCGTATAATCAAGGGAGGCTAGTGATTGTTCTTCCCAGATGCGAAGGTCACTCGGCGAAGATTAATCGCGGCATTAACGATCGAAATCGAAGAACAAAACAAGTGCGTAATAAAACGCAATGCATAATTCGAATCCACAAAGCCCGTCGAAATCGAACAATCTGTCTATTATCGATCGAAACAAAGTTCTCCTTGATCTGCACCCTAGAGAGGATCCCTCTCGTCGCCTTTGGGTATGTAAAGACTCTTAGAGGCATGTACAGGAATCAGGCGTCGCGATCGAAGCCAGAAAGAACCGAAGAGAGAGAGAGAGAGAGAGAGAGAGAGAGAGAGAGAGAGAGAGCTCTCAGAAAAAAGTAACAACCGATACGGATAGGTATAGGGAGACTAGTAAAAGCTCTGGCGCACGTGCAGGGGAGTCGAGATTCGCATCACGAGGCGGTAGCCACGAGATTGGAGGTCGAACGGTGCAGTGGTAGCTCTTGGTGCAGCCGGAAATGTAAATGAGATTGCCTGGCCGGTGAATATCTATTAGTCTCTCGTCCCGGCGATGGAAGATCGAACGTCGCCGCCGCAGACACTTGACTCTTCTTCCTAGCTTGCGCATGTGTGCAGACGAATCGTGAAAAAGTAGTGGCGATAAATCGAGGCTAATATTTAAAGGAAGAACTCTGCTCGGACAGCGGAGCAGTTTCTTTTATTCGGATTTGAGATTGATGCGCGAAATATGCCGGAGGTTTAAATCTTGAATGGAATACGAAATTAGGTTGTAACATTTTTTATCCAGGAATAAAATTCAAACGAGTTGAAATAAACACAAACGTTTAAAAATAATATACATTGCATAGTGCTCATTACGCTATCTAATCTGCCTAATTACTTAATGTACTCAAGAACGTTCCGCTTCAAACCGGTACACATACTTACGCAGAGGAAAAAAGGTCAGCTCACTCGAGTGCGTGAGGATTCCGCAGCAGGCACTGCATACACTCTTACCCTCCGAAATTTCTTATACACTCACGAGAGTAGGAAAGAGGGCACTTGACGTTTTTTTTCTTCTTTTAACACACCGACATGATTGAAAGTTTGTCTAGTTATACGAGATTTAATTTTTCCTCTTGCTGACTAGTGCAGTAAAACGCAACTAGTATACAAAGTTGTGTCAGAAATATATAATTTTTTATAATAGCTTTATCTGTTTTTACAATTATAGGCGTGTACTCAAATGCCGGACAGGCAAGTAGATGTAGTGCGCGCCACTTTGTCTCAAGAGCCGTAGCAAACTCGAAGAAGCTTGCGCTCGTGAATTTCAAAAAGTTGATAAAGTTAAATTGCGCTGAACAAGAGTCGACTTGAAAAGCATGAAAAAAATAAAATTTTATGTAAAAATTGTAAAAATCTTATGAAATTTCAAGCACTTTTTTAACTATCAAAAAAGTGAATGCGCATCATGCTTTTTTGCGTAAGTACCGAGCATTTGCGATTAGCATTGCCTTGTCGCAATGCTTGACACGCGTGAGTTCGAAAACTCATCGCGAAGGATTACAGGAATCGGAGAGTGAAGGAAGACCAATCCAAAACTGTGTTTTTTTAACGCTATCTCGCATATTGACTCAAGTTGATGGACCTGTTTTTTATGCGTACATAAAAGCAAGGCTAGTCTATTAAAAAATGCCACAATGTTGCAAAAAAAATTAATGCTTCCCAAGAAGTTAATTATGTACAATTTGTTCTTGAATTGAAAAGTTGTATTATAATAATCACTATATGAGTCACGGAGACCTTCGAGCTGTGTTACCGTTCTGGGTCTGACGAGCCTGCTTGGCCAAATACGGCCTTATCTGCCTGCACCTCGATATCACTTGCAGATCACCAAAGTTGACAAGAAAATCAGCCGAGCCACGTTGTGTCCGTACAGCAGATGTGCTGCGCAAACACGATAGCAAGCGGATCGCGTTCCCTCGGTTGATACCGAGATGTTCGTTACAACTTTCTAGTAGTACAAATGAACAAGCTCGCTGTATATAGATGATTATCTTATCATTACTGTTATATCCTCAGTCTTAAATTTCTTGCGGCCAATGTGAAATCACTGTGTACATTATATTTATAACCGCACGTCAGCAATCTACGGATGCGAAATTGAACCTACAATTGACGGAACATTCACTCACTGCAAGAAGGATAAACAAATCATCAGAAGCGCGCGTTGGAATACGTGTGAAGCTCGGCCCTCGACCCAATTAAGAATTAACGAAAACTAATGGCTGCGAAGAAGTGCGGCACCGCGAGGAGAGCTGAATGAAAAAAAAAACGCAGTGCCACGGCCGCACACAAGATCACTTCTCTCGCGCTAATTCGAGTGAATAATTAATGGCTTAATTTTCCAGGCTTTCGGCCACTCGGATTTTGAATAATTATCAGGAAAACTACCCTTTCCTCCGCAACACATTTCGCATTTCAGACCTACTCCCGGGCAAGTGCATCAGACAACTCGGTTCTTTAATTATCAGCAAGACCGCGTTGTCTCTGAAAGCTCTTTGGGAATGTCCCAAGGCTCGTTCGATCGGAAGAAGGTAGAGAGTTGCGTTTCGTCCCAGGTTACCATCGCGGACTCGTCAGTAAGGCTTCCGATGGTAACCCTGCCTCAGACGCGCAAGGTGTTGGTAAGGATGTTTGGTTCGGGAGATGCTATAGTCCAGTAAAATTAGTTGTGAAATCACCCTTCGGTAGAAGTGGCTGCATTTTGGATATTTGGTAAATCGGGGTCGGAAAAGCCGATTCTGAAATTTGCAGCTTCCTAGAATGAGGGGTTCTATGCGAAAACAGCGTGCGAAAGTTATTTTTGCTTATATCTCGAGATCGGCTTGACCTATGAGAACATGGCTGGCATCAATGAAAAGAGCGTTAAATTTTGCATTGGAAGCGATTTTTTAATCGATTCCGATGATCACAAAGTTCCGAAATAATTAATGAAAAAGAAATTTGCTTGGTGTAGATGCAGGGGAGGGGAGTGAGCAGACGACATGGCCGCCGTCGCTCTCTCCGCGCGCAGCGGCGGGACGGCGGGAACCGAGCCACGTTTGAATGCGTCATGCGAAAATATCATTTTTTATTTCGCGGCGACACCCGGAAAACTTATTGTATGAACTTTTTATTAATATTATCGAAATTAGCTATATAATTATCAAGTATGTATAGTTAATTATGAATTAAATAAGTAATAAATGTTCTCAACAATATAGCTATCCAATGAGCGGAAAAATGACATTACCTTGCATCCCAAATTTGATTTAATCGTTGCACCAATGACACTGAAAAAATGAAATAGTCATATTTCATATAACTTTTGTATGCGCGGAAGCGATTTCTTTAGTTTCAGTTACCCATAGTACATTACGATACAAGTGTCGTATATGAGGCACATTCTGGCACGGCGAGGTTAAGCGCCCGAGCGCTTGATTAAATCCGCCAAGTCACGCAAATCCGTGGCGTAAGTAGCCCTTTCTGGCAGCGGGAGGTTAGCACACGAACGTAGAGAGTGCGATATACACAGTTCCAGAAAGAGCTACTTACGCCATGGATTTGCATGACTTAAATCCGCATTTAAGTCACCCAGTGCTATAAAAATTATTATTTGAATTTGTGTTGTTTTTTTACCTGTAAGTAAATTATTGTTGAAAACATTTTAATCTTCAAGTGATATACCCCCCAATCGATTCAGTACCAACATACCGACATCGTCATTTCTTTCAGAAGCAACATTCAAAAGATTCTGATAGGTATACACGCGTTTTAAGTAGCTAACTTTTTTATGAGAAGGATCTAATACTTCATTGCAAATAAAGCAATGTTAGTCAAACTTATAGTCATCTGAAACACTTGCTGTTGACGATGATGGCAATGAAAAGGAGAAATTTTTTGCTGGCGGAGATGGTAATGAGGAATCCCTTTTTCTTTTACTTGTCTTCTGCGGTATTGCCGAATAGCGCTTTCTACAAATTTCATGAAAGCTTACACTCTCTTTTCTTATCCATTGTTTGAACTTTTCATCCTCTCTGCTTTTACTTTTATTTATAAAAGTTTCTAGACCTTTACTACGAACTTGAACGATATCATCTGTATCAAACACAGAGCAAAAAATAAATAAGTTGCGATGGTCAGGATCATTTATAACTTTGTATAACTTTAAATTAACATTTTTATCTTTCTATTATTTACCCGTTGTGTTGTGTAATAGCCACATTTAAAAATGGTATCCCAATCACTGAAAAAAAAATGGTAAAACTAAGAAAAATTTTTTTGATTCTAGTAAATCAATTAACTAAAATATAACCAGTTATTTGCTATGGATAATGAACAAATGAAAAGTTTCATTTCCTTGAAAGTAGAAACGCATTTAATATATAAAAATAATTAGTACATTTTATACCCATTATTGTGGTAAATATTTGTTTATTTGCCCAAAACTATTATTTAATTTAAATTACCCTTCTTTCTTTCTAAAAAATATTTCCTAAAAGATAATTGACTAACGATGCACTCAGAAAAAAATATTTAGCTAAATTAACTATAATTTACTTGCAATGAGTAAATATTTTTTGTAATACATACAAAATGAAATTATTTAAATAAAAGAATTTTTAAAGCATTTTATAGCATTCTCAACTTTTCTCTTACTTACTGTTTGATTTTTATACAATTGCATTTTGAGTTTTCCAATTTTTATAGACTCCAATTTTAACTTATTTATTTAATTATTTATTTGTTTATCATACAATGTTTAACAACGCTTATACATTATTATTATACTAGCACATATAGCTATATCGCTCTCAATTCTCAATGTAATTACATAAACTCCTAACGTCTTCCGGCTCCTTATATACGAATCAACATGAATTTTGAGTGCTTGCGAGCAAAGAAAATAGGATCGCCACCTACCGGCCGGAAAAAAAGCTTGTAACGTCAAATATTTTGTTGATACACACAAATCATCATTTATTAATTAAAAATATATATTTGATTAAAAATTTATTTTACTTTCTAATAAAGTATTTATTTAATATTAAACATCAAATGGTGATCAAATATTTAAAGCAAATTATTTTTTAAGTAAATGTATGATAACAACTATTAAATATTTTTTTTTGATGAAAAACTTTTACATCATTGGCTTTTTCTGACATTCACTAACATTTATTATTTTTCAAGTAAATAATTTCTTTATTTTAATAAGGCTAATTAAATTAAGTAAACAATTCACAAACTATTTAAAATAACATTTATCAACATATATTTTGTACTAAATACAATTGCAACTAACAAATATTTGTTCGGTTATAAGAAATGTTTTTCAGTGTATGGAAAATGTGCAAGTATCTTTTTAATTTCAATAATTTAAGAACTGCATTGCAGTAAATGACTTATAATCGTTGCAAAGCATATTGTAGCAAATAAATTGTATGGATCACATGATATTTTTTCAAAAAGAAGCAAATATATTTAGTAATAATTCTCTATATCCTTGAGAAACCATTTTTTTTAATTTGAAAAAATTGTTGAATCACATGTAAGAAATATTTACTTAAAAATAAGAAATATAGAAAAAGATGATTCAAAATAATAGTGGTCAAATAAGATAATATTGTAGAAGAACTATCAAAGATTTTGCTGAAAATAAGAAATGGTTTGTTTGTATTGAGTCATTACGAAGATATTTTTTAAATCTTTAATTTTTAATAGTTTATACAGTAGTCTATAAATTTAGAACATTTGAATTAAATAAATGATTCACTAAACAGTTGATACTGTAATTTAATAATAGTATTCAAATAAACGATTTATTTAACTCTAACAAACTGTATTGCAGTAAATGACTTATAATCGTTGCAAAGCATATTGTAGCAAAAATATTGTATGGATTACATGATAATTTTTCAAAAACAAACCAATATATTTAGTAAACATGCGTTAAATCCTTGAGAAACAATATTTTTAATTAAAAAAATTTTGAATTACATTTAAGAAATATTTACTTAAAAAATAATAAATATGAAAAAAGATTATTTAAGATAACAGACGTCAAATAAGATAATATTTTATAAGAACTATCAAAGGTTTTACTGAAAATAAGAAATGGTTTGTTTGGACTGAATCATTAAGAAGATATTTTTCAAATCTTTATATTTCAATAAACGCTTTGTAGATTATAAATTCAGAACATTTGAACTAAATAAATAATTTACCTAATAGTTGATGCTGTATTTTAATAAATTAGGATTTCGTATTCAAATAAACGATTTATTTGTTTATATCAATTTCATATATTGAATTTAAAATAATATTTACTAAAACGTATATTATTATGCATACTAAAAATAAATATTTACTCAGTTTTTACTGAAAATAAATATTTACTCGATTTTCATAAATTATTCACAAGATTAATTTTAATAAGAAGAATTGTATGAACATGCTACACCTGCCTCTACACCAAGCAAATTTCTTTTTCATTAATTATTTCGGAACTTTGCGCTCATCGGAATCGATTAAAAAATCGTTTCCAATGCAAAATTTAACGCTCTTTCTATTGATGCCAGCCATTTTCTCATAGGTCAAGCGGATCTCGAGATATGAGCAAAAATAACTTTCGCACGCTGTTTTCGCATAGAACCCCTCATTCTAGGAAGCTGCAAAGTTCAGAATCGGCTTTTCCGACCCCGATTTACCAAATATCAAAAATGCAGCCACTTCTACCGCAGGGAGATTTCACAGCTAATTTTACTGGACTACTATGTCTCATATAGGAACCGAGAGGGGATCCTACCGCTTGCAAGAGACAGGCAGCGGGACACGCCATCTATGGGTAAAGTGGCGCGTCGCCCCAGCTCTTTCCCGCTACAGAAAGCTTCAAATGAGGCGTCGCAAGATCGGACTCGTTTATTTCGCGCGTGGGTGTGCTGTGCGTCATTCCTTATCCTTCACTTTCTCTCTCAGTCCTTTTTATTTCCGTGACATAGAAAACCTGCAATTAATCCGCAGAGCTTACTCCCGGGACGATCGCTCCACTACAGTCCGGTCTCAGAAGTACAGTATGCCCGCATAATGAAGAGTATTTTTTCCACGAGTCACAGACGACGAGTTATGAACTCGTTTTTATCCGGAACTGAGTCATCTCGTGATTCTCCTCTGCCTGACAGCGAAAGCTTCGCACTGCTTACTTTTCCGCGAAAGTCTAAGAAGCTTATGCGCAACGCGCGTAATAGGCTTCTTTGAAAGAATCATTTCGAGCCTTGCGCTCGTCTTGCTTCAGCGCAAAATAAGAGATAGAGGTACCTGCTTATTTTCGAACAGCGGTACATAAAAGACGAGTTCGTTAAAGAAATATTGATCACGCAAGGTTTTATTACAAGAGCCTCGACAACAGCGCACGTCCAATCCTGCGATGATCAGCGACAAAGGAGTTGCAGAGTTGACGGCGCCGCGAGCTGCTTCTTTAACAAGTGCAGTATACATATAGAACCGGGGCTCCGAGATTATTGCTCGTGCATTATATAGATATAGATGGGATGTACGCCTGATTATCTTCGCGCCCGCAAGAGAGAGAGAGATAGAGATAGAGAGAGAGAGAGACCACGTCTCCTCGTAGATACAAATATATCTTGATAAACAAGTGTACGAGCGTATTTTCAGCTATGTATATATGTCACAGACGCACACGTCTGCAACACAAGGAGCGAGATGAATCAGCGATAAGAGTCCGCCGAGCCGTACTACGATGCATACCATCCAAATGCATCGTAGACGTTAGCTCAGTGGTGAGAGCACAGGCCTCTGGCTCCCCGCGAGTTCGGGTCCCGTCATATACTTTTTCGCCTTTCGACTCTCTCTCCTCTCTGTTCGTAACATATATACACACCAATTTATCTAAATTTTATGATCGCTAGAACTAGTTAGCCCCGAGTTTTCTCCGGAGCTGCTCGCAGTTATTCTTTAATTAGCTTTAAAGCGCTGAGCAAAGTTCGCTTGCAATGAGAAATTTCTCATTATCGAATTAAAACAGTTTGAGCCCTTGTGAGAATATATAACGTATACATCCCATCGTCATACTCCCTCAACTCATCTTCTGTGACCGGAAAATCAGCTGTCGGCCGGATATGCGCGAATATGTTAAGGCGCGCAAACTGTTAATACTAATCGTGCTGTAAAGCGAAAAAAAATCGATCGTCCAAGCTAAAATCGTCCTTCAACACCAAGAGACAGAGAAAGAGAAATAGGCGACAAAGCCGCATTGTTTACTGGCTCGAGTCATCCAACACTCGCTGTTTATACCGAGTCTCAAGGAATTCTATTTCGGAGCTCGTGGACCCGCTACAGGTTCCCGCCTATACATATGTGCGCTACATTCGAGGTAAGCCTGACGCAAGCCCCTCTGCGTGGGAAACAAAGTGCCGTGTCGCAGCAGTAGCGGCAGTTTTGCCTACTCTCACGAAGAAATGCGTACAAAAGCCGCGGGGTGATGCGCGGGACAATAAAAGGGGGAGTGGGTCTAGCTGATGCAACGATGGACTGTTATTAGTCTCGTAGGAGATACCGTTGTTCCAGCTACATAGTCTCGCGAAATTAAGATGATATATACTTATAATAGAAGAGAGATTCGCAGCGCTGTCCGAGAATATATATATATATATATATATATATAGTTGTTAGGGAGATATTCCCCCCGCACCCCCCACACCCCCATGCCCCCCCCCACCAAATAACGTAAAAATCATTCATTTTTATGTTATTTTTGAAAAAATAAAAGCCCCTCTCCCACACATCGTGAAATTTTCGTCGTAATAATTCCTGAAAAATAGCCATTGTTCAACGGCATGTACTCAAGCTCTGGGGGTGCAAACGCTAAATGCGTATTTATAGGATCAAAGTATGAGATAAAATCTTCAATTTTAGCCCTGGTAAGTTAAAAATAGTTGCTTACATTCAAAGTTGTCTTGGTCTGAAAATAGCGAAAAATCGAAATTTTTCATAAAAAACACAAGGTAATTTTTTTATTTTAAAATCCTAATAACTTTTTACTCGGACTTTTTACTCTTTTTACTACGACTTTTGTCGTCACCCATCCGGGGCTTAAATTGAAGCTCCTTTCTTGTACTTTGATTTTACCAAATTAGATTAACTTTTTATTTGTTGATTAGCTATATGTATGCTTATCAATTTCTTATGGAAATATGCTTATGGCTATCAAAGGCCCTTTTTTGACCTTTTTGATTGTCATATATATAGCTATTCAACAAAGAGGGGTTTAATCTAAATTTTCAAAACCAATGAACACGGTAAGATCTTCAATTTAAGCCCTGGACGATTAACAATGATAGCTCGAGTCAAAAGTTATCAGAATTTTAAAAATCGCAAAATCGCCAGCTTTCGTGAAAAATATTTTTGATTTTTCGCATTTTTTAAACGTAGACAACTTTTTACCCAAGCAACCATTTTTAACCCACCAAGGCTAAAATTAAAGATCTTTTTCAGCACCTTGATTCTGGTAGAGTCATTTTCAGTTTGCGCCTCCATGCCGTCGAACGAAAAGGTAAGCTGCATCGGCTTCTCAGGCGAAGCACTGTGTGATATAGACTTAGGTCTCCGGCTCCGGAAAGGTGCAGTAAACATCAAACTTTTTTCTCCCTGTATATATGTAAAGATCGTTGACACACATAGCATCGGAGAACTAGTTTTTGTGCCCATACAGCCCTATTTCCTCGGTAAAGACAGCAGTTATCGCGTGATTGATTCGCATCGACCCCCTCGTGTAGCCACCTTCCAACCGACGTCCCGTTTGTTCAAACCTGATATGCAGACGCGATTACCGATACCTTGATGGATCGCTGCCGGAAAGAGCTAATAAAAGCCCGCGTGGCAGGCTTGTTTGAATTGTTTGAATTATAAGACACCGCAAACACACGGCTCTTTTATCCCTCTGCTGAAAACTGGAGCATAGAAGTACGCTGTGATTATTGTGTCGCGCAAAATGGCAAAGAAAGGCAACGCGGTGTACGTGTATATACATATATAATTCGCCGCGATCGACTCCCAGAGAGGCGCCAGTCGTCGGGTCGTCGCTCCACTTAGCCTCTCGCGTGATGCCGTTTCCGCTCCGTTTTCGTCTTGCATATTACAGGGAGGGGGCGAGACGGATTGCACGAGAGGCTTTTTATCGACTAGCGCGGGAGTGGGTTCGATGTACGCCGCGCTCCATTTTTTCCGGGCTACTCTCTAATACACGGACTGACGGATTAATCAGTAGCGAAAGACGCAAGGGGTATATAATTCGTGGGCTTCGCTGATCGCGGTGGCACGGGCTATTGAATCTTTTCTTTTTTTTTCTTCAAAAACTGGATCATGCGTATACTGTAATTATTATACAGGCTTTGTATCTTTTCCTACTGGCCGATCGATGTGCCGTCGGTGTTTAATGTGTTGTGTATGAAAAAGTGTGTAAATTGTTTCCCTCTTTTTATAACAACAGAATAACGAAATATAAGACGAATCCTCGTGTAATCCTAAAAATACGAGGTTCTACGCCACCGTTCTTTATTAACACTCTGGCGCTCGAGCGCGCGCGCGTGTCCATAAAAGCGTCGTAATAAATGTATTATTTTCTCGCAGTAAATTTTCAATATTAAACCGTGTGCGCAGCCGGCCGGCCATACACTGCGTGTATAAAATAGACGCGCTTTTCTCTCTCGTCTTCCGTGAGAAATATGAAAATCGCTTTTTAAGCGTATAAATAGCTGACATTGAGAAATTGCGCCTCGTATCACTGATATGAATTTTTACACTCGTTTAATTACGCGCGACTATTCAGGCGCGTAAAAGCTTGCCAGCAGACGACGATGTTTGTCACGCCCACCTGCACTCGTAGACTCGTTTGATTAGCGTGTGCTTTTACGCGTGGGTGCACGCGCACTGTGTACCTATTAAACAATGCGAATAGAGGCAATATATTATGCACTGTGTCGTAACGACATTTTTGCTCTTCAATCTTTAAAAGCAAGCGATCTACTTTGACAGCGATCGTAATCCACGTATGCATGCAGCATAAACGATCCCTCGTACATCCTCTCAATTAACAATACGCTGTAGGTCGCTCGCGCGGATAAGCTCTCGCTCCAAATATGCTGCGATATCAGACTCGCTGTGCTCCTATACACAATGGCTGCATTGTCGTGAGCTAAGGATCCGAGCCAGCGCGCGCGCACACACACGCGCGCGTCGCTTATAAAATACAGCGTAAGGGATGAGCGAGAGCTGAGAGGCGCCGGCAGCGGCGACGACTGATTTATGAGCTAATTATGTGGGCTGCCGAGTATACAGTAGCTCTCTCTCTCTCTCTCTCTCTCTCTCTCTCTCTCTCTCTCTCTCTCCCTCTCTCTCTCTCTCTCTCTCCCTCTCCCTCTCTACTCAGCCACAGAGATTCGCTCTAGATTGCGCGTGTCTGGTAAATAAGTGATATTCGAGTGTTATTAATAGGCTTTGTGGATTCACGCTACGCGATACATCCATCCCCGATAATGACTAGGTCGGATTTGCCTCTTTTTTCTCCACTCCTACCGCATTGGAGGGTCGCGCTACGAGAGAAGATTTATCGCTTCTGTATACACTTTTGATTTTCAACGGCTTGCCTTGATTTCCAGGTGTCGTGATTTATGAGCTGCGGATTGTTTGTCCTCTACTGTTGTATACGCTACTCGGGCCGAGTGAGATGGAGTCGCGCGGATTTGATTAAGTCCGTGACGCGTAAAAATAAAAAGAGCTGGTCTTGCAGAAATTATGGGCGATTCCGGTATAGAGTAAGCTCGTCGGAGACGGACCGATAGTATAACGCCTATTTACGTATATGCAATACGCATATATGACCTGCGTATGTACGTCTCTCAGGAGCAGCTTTGAACATGGTTTTCTATCCCCCCTTTTGCAATATCTCCGGCTTCTCTTTCCTTTGGTAGTGTATATGCTGTTTTTGCCGACGCATGACTTACGCAGGTCATGAGAATTTTCTTGCGACTCTGCGCGCCATGTGTGCGCATGATAAACCAAAATACAAACGGCTATTTGTGTTTAATCAAAAACGGCAATGATAATGCTTGCGTGTGGTATGAACCAGCGCAGAATCCATTAAGTTCCGATACGTCTGATAAAATCAGATTTAAAGCGCTGCACACAGTTCGACGTATATTTCACGCGCAAGTACGCAATCAATATCCCAGCGGCCGTGGCGATATAATGCGGCGATAAGGCGAATCCCATAAAAAGATTATCATATTAAACTCGTGCGAGAGCGAACTCCCTCCAGGTGAACAATTCTACTGTATTAATATTAATAAATGTCACAGCAAAGGCGCCGCCCTTGCTGAGCATTGACTCTCATAGATAACGGAAGGCACGTATGCTCGTCGCACTCGAAACAGTCCAGCGCGGAAAATAAGCTTTGGAAATAAGTCGTTTAGCCGGGCAATCATAATCGTAACTAATGAAAGCCCACACGTCGTCGCACACTACTATACACCGCTCACAGGGTCGTCGGGGTCCAGCATATCTGGGGCTAAGAAATTTACTATTATCGCGCTGCTCATAGGAAGAGAAGGGTGTAAGTAAGTGTATACATATATAAAGGAGCCGCGCCGGGAGGGGGAGCGTGTGCCACTGGTGCTCGAATCCAAGTAGGTCAAACGCAGCATTACTATCACGAAGAGAGAGAGAGAGAGAGAGAGAGAGAGAGAGAGAGAGAGAGAGAGA
>QLSS01000161.1:114041-156208 GCA_024372645.1 Trichomalopsis sarcophagae | reverse complement strand
CTCTCTCTCTCTCTCTCTCTCTCTCTCTCTCTCTCTCTCTCTCTCTCACACACACACACACACACACTCTTTCCGCTACGGTTTGCAGGAAGCTAATGAAACGTAAGATCCGCTATCGCTTATCGTGCGACTCGCATCTACGTGCTTTTTTATCCTTTTTTCGTCCCCCGACCTGAATCCATAGCTGTATAGTGCGATGGGGAGCTATCGGCCAGTTGGATCGTTCGCTCTGGGCTCTTCTCGCGTTAGTTTATGCGAATCCTTTGTTTTTTTGCGGACAGGATAGCTTTTGATAGGCGGGAAAGGATTTTCTCTACGAGCGCTCGAGGGACCAGAAAAGATCGCGCTTGTCTTGGGTTGAAATTCTCGCGAGCAAAAAATTTTTCATATCCGCATGATCAAAAGAACGAAGGCTTTGTTTTTCTCGAACGATCGAATGCACTTTCGTATGCAGCGATCTTTCTTCTTTTAACTCGGCTGTTCTTGTGTTTTCTTCATTAATCTCCTTCCCCTATCTTTTATCCCGTCGCATATATCTTTGTCTTTTTTTCGTATCAATATCTACTTTTCCCTTGCCTTTTCTTTCAATCCTTCACTTCCCGTAATTCATCTCATCTTTTTTTACTTCCCACATTTTTTTTCATTTTCGTTTCATCCTTAGCGTCGTACCTATAGTTATTTCAATCTTCTTCCTCGCTTTGCTATAATACAATCTGCTTTTTATCTTCCCAAGTTAAACTACAGATGCAACTTGCTTCCTCTCATTTAATATTTTTAGCTTTTGCAATTTTGTAAAGGCACTTTTACAATTGTTAGTTGACTGCCTACTCTCTATATTGTTTGTTTGTTTCGCTTCGCCATTTCGTGTGTATTCTGTCAAATAGAAACAGTCTTTCTCTACAAACTAAGTTTGTCTTTGATTTTCTATTTATATGATCCTCTGCACGGATGATAGACCTTATCAGACATTTGATGTGTGCTCAATACTGTGTGACGAGCTTATCATTGTTGAGAGAAGAAATAAGCTTTCGTACTTTGTCGTAATTTCCTCGCACTGATCGTCGAATTGATAAAAGTATTTTAGTTGTCGAAGTTTTTTCAAAGGTAGAATCGTGAAAAATGTACAATTTTCAATTTTAAAAAATGTGTGCGTCTCGGGACGCCCGGCAGAAGTGATAACTTAACTTGATTTAAGTAGAAAGTATTTAAAATTGAACTTATTTATTATTCAAATGAATGTAATGTTTGGAAAGGATTATACAAATAAAGAAGTATTTTTTTCAAAGTAGCATGCTGATACTAACGGGAAATGATTTCTTTTTGCAATAATGGTTTATTATTATTTAAGTAGACAGTTGCACATCTTCGGTCTATTGGCACCGCTTGAGGATGGATATTATATTTAGTTATGTAAGCAGCAGCTTTAGTCTTATTTTTTGTCCAGTTTTTGGTGAATTTTGAAAGTGCAACCATACACGTGTAATTTCATTTTGATCGTTAGTTTCATTGTAAACTAATTTTCCAACTGCACCGTTCTCAAGCCCATCTACTACGTTAATATTGGTTGTGATCATATAAAATTTATTCGGTACAAACATGATCTCATATGGCAATCCTTCTGTATCGATAACCGAAATTGGCGTGTGTCCGAATCAGCTGTGTCGATCGGTAAGCTACCCTCCTCGAAGTACTGATAGAGCTGACTCAATTGTGTTCATAATTATGCATTTAACAGTTCGTATGACACTGGATAACAAATACACAGTGTCACTGTTTGTAGAAGGCGATATACCAACGAGGAGTACAGAGAGAATGAGAGAGAGAGAGTGAAGGAAAGCGTAAGCAAAGTATGCATAAGAGCGTAAATCTATAGGTATTGCTCGAAGAGGGAGGGGGTCCGAAAACTTATCCCTGCGCCCGAAGAGAGTGTATAAGGTCCTAAGAGAGTAAATCTATATTCAGCTTTGCGCACGGAGAAGGGGGCCTGCCGGGTCGAGAGCTAAGAGCCCTATATCCGTATACCTATAGATATCACTGTAACGCATTCCATTTAACGCATTCGATCAAACGCATTCCAGAAGTGACAAACATTGTAGGTTCACCGTCCTATAAGAAGTTATCACTTCAAAAACGAAGAGAAAGCTCGAAGAAAGCTTCTTGTTTCGCCACAGAAATCCGCACGTTTATAAACTGTGAAATTCTTCTCGATGATATATTCCGTCAGTTTAAAGCATAATATAAAACTAGTTTCATCCTCACTGCGATGAAATTCAATTTGCCCACTGCAGATGTTGCCTCGCCCGGGTGATTTCATTTCCGACCGGCAATTAAATTCCCGTTCATCGCTCTGTACGCGCGCTCCTGCAGATTCTCCGACGCTCAGATGGACCGTCGGCGAAAAAATACCATTTCTTTTTTTCTTCCTCCCGACGACGAGTGATCGATAAAAAAGTCAGAGTTACTCCCCCGCCTTGGCGTTCTTCTTGGGTCCGTGAACATTGCACGAGAACATAAGAGAGAAGTAGGCAAGAAAGAAAGAAAAGAAAAAGCCGACCAGATGTGTACCTTCATTACTTTCTTCTCGGCTTTCTTCATTGGCAAAGAAGAAGAGAAGCGTGCGGGTAGCACAGTGCTATGTATTAAGAACGCGCGCAAGAGAGAGAGAGAGCAGTCGAATAGTGAGAAAGGGCAGACGCGAGCTGAAAATTCCCTATTTTTCTATTTGCCCTCGTTCGGATCGAAAAAGTACGATATGGCGAGAAACGCTTCGACTGCAACTTTTCATATTTATAAACGCTGCTAACTTTTGGGTAACTAAGCTTCGAACTTATAGAAGTTGGAGTATTTTTCAAAACAACTATAGGGGGACGAAGCTTTCTTACGGGGACTGATTTTTCCACTATAACTGCATTCTTAGCGTATCACTTTCAACAAAATTCGCACGAAATGATTTCGATACCCGACGATCTGAGTAGTGATATCAAACGTATTTTATGTTCCCGTTATGAGGAACACTCGCTCTCAATCAATTTACGATGGTGTATACGCGGATCAATCGTTCTATTAAAAAATCTCTAAATAATAATCGATAACTCAAGATATATTGGTGTACCGTCAAAAAGGACTCATCATCGTGAAGTTTTAAAATTATAATATATTTTGAAAGTTAAACTAAAAGCTTTGATAAAATATCCGGAAAGGTTGGATGGATGTTTATATCCTACTTTGATGAAATATTTTGTTTCGTGGCCAATTCGATAACATCATTTAGGAATTTCAGAGAGACGCTTGAAATATCATTTCAACGTTAAGGCAATCATTGTTGATTTAAATTAAGATATCTTAGAAATCTTGAAATATACTAAATATTAATAGAACTAACTAATTATAGGTGCAGTACTTTATGTCATATTAACAGGTAATTAAGGCCACGGTGGCTTGCCGCCTTGTATCGCGAAGCGACCTCATCATTGGTGACTTTGAGTGCATCGATGACACTTTTTACACAGTAATGATACTTGAATAATACAAAGTCAGTCAGTACACAATGCTGTACCTACAGTCATGTATGAAAGCATGCATGTGTAGGGTTAGGTTTTCGCTATTAATGTGCACCTTCAAAATAATGTTTCCCGTTTGAAAGAGATTATAGATGAATATTATGAATATTTTTTAACAATGTCATTGAAGAGCAGGATCATTGATGTGAAAAGTAAGGTTATATGAACAAATCATGATGGAGAAAAAATTCTACCGAGATTTCTTCCAGAAATCGTGTCTGATCTATCGGGGTTTTCATCTAGATTCTACTCTGGAAATCTGCTAGCTTTGAAGAATCTCGGTAGTTTCCAGGTACTTTCTCGGGAACGCTGCTACCAGGGCACTAATCGCATTATAGGCATATAATGAAATAGTACGCGGCTACATACAATATTATTGATATAATGCAGAAGGATAATAGATGAGACGGATCAAATAGCTTTTGTCCTCTCCAACGAAAGTACGCTTTTTCGTGCATGCATTGCAGGCGGAAAGTGACTATTTTACGCTCTACTTGGGCAGAAAATTGAACCCTAAGGCGGACAATAGAATTACTTTTTGACCTTCATTACATTTTAGTGCAGGTATTGGACAAAAAGTATTGTGTGCATCATGGGCAGGAAGAAGACGATCTGGCAAGCGTGATTGCCCTTGATATACTCAATATACTATTCCATTCGATGTTTCTAAAATTTAATCATCAATATTCGGAAACGAAAAAGTGCCATGAGGTAACTTTCATGTAATCACATTTTATTTCAAGAAAAATTAGTTATATAACTCTCATCAAAGTGAACGAAAACAAGCACCATTTTCTTTCCTTTATTTCAAGAAACAGTTATTTTACCGAATAATAAAATCTTAATCAGTTAGCTTGCGTTGACGTAGTAAAACATCTTTATGCTCTTCTCGAGAGAAGACGACTTGCCTCTGGGCTGTACCTATATACTTCATCATCGCACAGTTTTTATTCCGTTTTAATTATCCTTTGCCAATTTATTGTTCGACTCACCCCCTCGAACCGTTATTAATCTTTCTGACGTATCTCAAAGAGAATTTTAACTTTTCAAAATGTGCACGACTCACTAAAGAAAATGGGTCGCGCTGTAGAGATAACAGAAAAATGTTTGACCATGCAATCAAGTTGGGAAAAATCCTACGAAAATATTACGTAAACTTTTCGACTTCCAATTAGAATCTCCATCACGCATAAAATTCAAATCTATTCCGCGCGACAACGTCCCGGCGAACTCGGCTTACAGCTAGCTCTGCGAGCAATTTCCGAAAGTTAAATAACAAAGCAAGTGTAGAAGTTGTTCGGTCCAATTTGGAAAGTTTTGAGCCGTGATAAAAGTCCTCCGCGCTTGTTCGTGAATTTTTCTCATGCTGCACCCTGTATATCTGTGCCAAAATAAAAAAAGTACAAGAACCCGGAAAATCTCGCTAAGCGGAGTAACGCCTCTTCTCTCAAATGAGTGCAGTTACGGGCGCGGAAAGTGTATAGACGTGAGTGGATTGCGACGGTTGCTCGGCAAAAAGTATCTTTCTCTCTCTTACCGCAGTGCAGGGAACTTTCGCAAACTCGCCGTGAAAACAGCAATAAGTGTTGTTTTAATTCGTGGACTTTCTTCCCCGCTTTCGAGGGTATTGCTCGCTGTGACTCTTATTTCGCGGCTTCTTCGTGCAACAAATTCGGCTAACAAGTACAAAAGTGCTTTTTTCATTACACTTCTCTCGACTCGAATTTCAACTGAAAAGTATATCCAAAGCTGACAAGCTCGAACTGTCCAGGAAAGCATGGTAAATTTAGGCCACTGAAATATACCGTTCTTGGATGCTTGGAAGGGCTCGAGTTTATATACGGGTTATAGTAGAGCTATAGGGCAGTGCACACACCACCCGTATATGTGTATATATATACCCGTATTCCCGCTTGGAAGGGCTCGAGTTTATATACGGGTTATAACAGAGCTATAGGGCAGTGCACATACCACCCGTATATAAACTCGAGCCCTTCCAAGCATCCAAGAACGGTATATTTCAGTGGCCTAAATTTACCATGCTGTATATATATATATATATATATATATATTTATATACCCTATAAATTCATCTATAATGTCTTTTAAATGGGAAACATGATTTTTAAGGTGCACATTAATAGTGAAATCCTAACCCTACACATGCATGCTTTCATACATGACAGTAGGTACAGCATTGAGTACTGACTGATTTTGTATAATTCAAGTATAATTACTGTGTAAAAAGTATCATCAATGTACTCAAAGTCACCAATGATGAGGTTTGCACAGGTATTTGGATCTCATCAGTATGCGAGCCAGTTACTCTCAACCACCAAATCTCTCATAATCATGGTAAATCCATGATATTAAAAGTGGATGTCTGTTCTTTTGCGTTGAGACTTGTTTAATTATTTGAAAACAGACTGCCACATCAGTTTTTACTTAACAGTCTTAGTTCGGCTTTTCACCCTGAAGCCTATGGCTTCGACGTCAAAAAATGCAGATAGCTCTGTACATGAAGATCGAATTCATATCTAGTGGACTGTGGAAAACGCGCCTGCCTTCGCAATTGCAGACAGTTATGGCGGCTTCCAGCGAAACAGCGGTAGATAAAATTCTGAAACTCGCTGACACGGTCCATGAGATAACTCCCAGCAAACAGGTCAACGCGGTCAATGATATATCTGGATTGTTCGAACAAATTCAGAAGTTGACCATTCAAGTGAACGCGTTAACGCAAGACCGAAGTCGCTCCCGCGCTAAAGGAGCATCTCGTGCAGCTCGCAGCCGACCGTCCACACCTGCATCGGCGCGCGGCGAGCCGACGTAGTTGTGCTTTTATCACCGTTGCTTCAAGAAACGTGCTACGAAGTGCCGCAGTCCGTGTACCTGGGCGGAAAACGACGCGCGTCGTCAGTGAACGCGGCAAGCACTGGCGGATTAGCGCATCGCCGCATCTACGTTGAGGACTCTAATTCGCGCAAGACATTCCTGGTTGATACCGGCGCCGATCTGTGTGTGTATCCACGATCGTGGCTTACGGACAAGCCAGAAAAGTGCGCGTACGAGTTGTTCGCCGCCAACGGTTCGACCATCGCGACTTACGGAAGTGTGCCGTTGACGCTGAACCTCGGCCTCCGCCGTGAGTTCATGTGGCCATTTATCGTCGCGGGTGTGAATTCTGCAATTATTGGCATTTACTTTTTATTTCATCACGGCTTATTAACAGATGCCAAAAATAAGTCGTTGATGGATAACGTGACTGGTTTGTCATCGCGCGGGTCTCCAACAGGAGAAGAAGAACCGGGTATAAAAACAGTAGTAGGTGATTCTCCGTATCATCAGCTACTTGCGAAATACCCCGATCTGACGCGCCCGCCGACTTTTCGAGAAAACTCGGTAAAGCACAAGGTGCCAAGAGCCGTCGACTTCCGCCCGTACGACAGAAGAAAGCCAAGGACACCTTCGCGATGTTAATAAAGCTAGGAATCATGAGGCCACGCAAGAGCTCATGGGCGACTCCCCTTGACATGGCTTCCAAGAAGGATGGCGATCAGTGACTACCGAGGCCTCAACGCCCGCACCATCCCCGACAGGTATACGCCACCGCACATCGAGGACTTCGCGCATAACTTGCGAGACAATTAAAAGCTTGCGTCGTTATCTCGGCATGTTTAACTTTTACCGTAGATTTGTCCCTCACGAGGCTAAAATTTTGCACCCTTTGAACGCATTACTAGGAGATGCGAATACGGGCACCTCGCCAGTTGAGTGGACCGACGAAGCTCGCGACGCCTTTTCGAAGTCGAAAACTGCTCTCGCGAATGCAGCATTACTCGCGCACCCAAAACCCGGCGCGCAGATCAGCATTGTAGTCGATGCTTCAGTTTTCGCGATAGACGGCGCATTGCAACAACTAGTAGATATAATGCTTGGCAACCTCTAGCTTTTTACATAAAATCATTGACTGAGACTCAACGTAAATACAGCGCGTACGACCGCGAGCTTTACGCTAACTACAGTTCTGTCAAACGTTTTCGCCATATGCTAGAGGACAGACATTTTATAATTTTCACTGATCAGAAACCGATAACTTTTGCTTTCAATCAAAATTTAGACAAATGTTCTCCGCGTCAGTTTAGACATTTAGATTACATTTCACAATTTACGACTGACATTAGACACATTAAAGGTTCCGAAAATTACGTAGCCGACGCATTATCTCGCGTTGAAGCAATCGCCTCATCGGTTGATCACAATGCACTCGTGAAAAATCAGCACTCCAATTGAAAAAGGTATACTTTCCGGACCAGAACGTGCATTTATATTGTGATTCGACGAGCAACGTCGTACGGCCGTTCGTCCCCGCGTCTTTGCGCCGCGCAGTGTTCAACTCACTGCACAGCTTGTCACATCCCGGGATGCGCGCTACACAGAAGTTAATAACTTCGGGTTTCGTATGGCCGTCGATTAATAAGGATTGTAAAGAATGGACGCGGGCGAGCACTTCGTGCCAGCCCTGTAAAGTCACTCGACACGTCTCCGCGCCTGTTTAAGAATGCGAGACAACAGCAAATCGTTTTGGACACATTCACATCGATTTAATTACTATGAGTCATTGCTAAGGTTTCAGATATTGCTTGACGTGTATCGATCGCTTTACTCGCTGGCCCGAAATCATTCCGCTATCCGATATGGAAGCTACGACCGTCGCGAACGCTCTGCTTTCGACTTGGATCGCTCGATTTGGTGTTCCTGCTCGTATTACGATGGATCAAGGACGCCAATTCGAATCCGCGCTTTTTACCGAATTGTGTAGATTATTAGGCACGAAACACACGCGTACGACAAGCTACCATCCTCTAGCTAACGGTTTAGTCGAAAGATTGCACAGGCAACTAAAAGCTGAGATTAAGTGTCACGACGGCGGCGATTGGGTTTCAATTTTTGCAATCGTTTTACTTGGCATCCGTACGTCCTTTAAAGAAGACCTCGGAGCCACGTCAGCCGAACTCGTTTACGGCACCGGCTTACGTTTGCCTGTGGAATTTTTCCTTACTAGCGACCAAAATCCAACATCAAACTTCGTCAAAGACCTACGAAAGTGTGTCAACAATGTAAAACCGTCGCCCTTTTATATTGTCAGACGAAGTCGAAAAACTCGCAGAAGAAAACCGTAGCGACGACGAAGAATGTGTAGGGTTAGGTTTTCACTCTTAATGGACACTTTTTTAAAATCATATTTTCTCTTCAAAATCATTCTAGATGAATTAATAGGCTAAATATTCATCATTCAACATTGACTGAAACTGTGAAAACTGTAGTTCTGTCTGATATGCTATTCTGCTGTATAACATAGCAGACAGCCTCTACAATACGCGCCGTCGTATTGGCAATATAACCCGTCTCGTCTGCACGGTGATACGTCATCAATATGGCCGCCATACACGGGGCAATACGCAATAGTACAGCCTTAACATAGGAAAATTACATTTTTGTTCAAATAAATTAATACAAACAAAATGGAGCACAATGGCAAGATAGGTGATGATAGTGGCATGCAATTTTCACCATATCAGAGTAAAAGTAAAGTTTGTTGTTGCGTGTATGATTGTCACAGTTATGCGAAAACTCATCCAAGACTCTGTTTTCACAAGCTACCCAAAATTGGTGAAAGTAAAGTTAAAATAAAAAATATGTTTGACATTGAAGAAGAATTAGATCGACGAAAAGCATGGGAAAAAGCTCTCAAATGGCCAATAATTTCGAGTACACATGCTTGTGTTTGTTCTTTACATTTTTGCAAGAAGGACTATATGTTATCAGGTAAATAAATCAATTTCTTTATTGTATGAATTTGATTTAAATAAAAATAATGCTCTTGTCTGATATGCAGATTTTCCAAGCGGAAAAAGACAGTTAAGAAAATCAGCAGTACCATCCCTCAATTTACCAAAACAAAATCCAAAGAAAAAACAAAATGCTTTGAACAGAAAACTCAGGTATGAGGAAAGATGCAACAAAAAACTACAATTAGAAACAAGCACGTCGGCAGACACTAATGGAAAAGCTGATGTAAGTGTTAATGACGATATAGATTGTATAAATGAAAATGATTGTGGGAACGAAAGTGCTAGTGCAGAAACTTCTACCGTTGATGAGACCATTCAGTCAAGAGAAGAAGAACCGTTGTTCAAAGATCAAACCATTCAAGTGGGTTTTGATCTTCATCTCAGTATAATTAAATCTGAAAAGGATCTGAATACAATGACAGGCATTACAAACTTTAAAACGTTAAATATAATAAAACAGATAGCTGAAGTGGTTATATTTTCTACTTTGAAACTACTGATTGAAAACTAGTAAGTTCTCACTGTTGGACAAAATTATAATGACTTTTATTCAATTGAAGCAAAACGTCAGTTTTAGCATGTTAAGTATCATGTTCCAAATATGTTCTGAAGAAAATTGCAAGAAAGTAGTTATAAGAATGCTCGACGTTTTAAGTATAGGATTCAAATTTGCTATTCACTGGCCATCAAAAGAGGAAACATTAAGAAATATGCCAGAATGTTTTAAAAATTTTGAAGATGTGAGAGCTGTTATTGACGGCATAGAGATATTCATTCGACAACCAACAAATGTATGCTGTAGATTAGCATCATATTCATTTTACAAGGGTACAAATACTGTAAAGTTTGTAACAGCAGTTTCTCCTGCAGGACTGATAACGTATATTAGCAAACCTTGCCTGGGAAGAAGTTCAGATAAAGCAATCCTAGAAGCAAGTAATTTCCTTATTTTTTTTATAAGGGCGATGCTCTTATGACTGATAAAGGATTCTTGATAGATGAGATATGCCTTTTAAATGATATAAAATTAATCAGACCACCCTTTTTAAAAAATAAACAACAATTCTCAAGAGAAGAAGCTCTATTAAATGCTAGCATAGCAAAAACTCGAGTGCATATTGAAAGATCAAACCAGAGAAAGTTCACCGATATTAAGAGATGATAAGTTTAATAAATAATAATAATAAAAATCTTTTTATAATTTATTTATTTTAGTAGTTTTATATTTATTTATTGTAATAATAGTCATGCTTTTTATTAAATATCGCTGTTCTACCTTCTAGTTTTAAATACTTAATGCTTGGTAACACAGTCATAATGCTATTATCTTTTCCAGTGAATGGACATTTGATTTCTAGCAGTTCTGAAGGTTTTTTAATTGTTATAACAACACCATCTGGACTATATGATAACCATGTATTTGATTTTGAGATGACTGCTCCACATGTAACTACTTTTGTTTTCTGATGCTTTTCATACTCAGTAATTGCTACTGGTTCAAACTGTTTTCCGTGTTTTGTGTATTTATTTTGAAAGATTTTGGGAAAAAATAATTTAATGATTTCAGCTTCCAATACGGATTTTTGTTGAAATTGTAAGTATAGATTTTATAAATCCTTGATCGAGTGATACGATACTGTCTGAGCTTCAACCATTCAGCTACAGACTTTTCTGTATTAATACAAGCCAGTAAAGCATCTTCTTCATAAAACTTCATAATTTTATTATGGCAACAGTCTTGCATCTCATTTACTTTAACTAGAGCTATATTTTTCATAATATCCGACTCTTCATTGTATACAATTATTGCTAATCTCTTCGCTTACAAACTCATTTTTTTATTTGGATCTATTGCATTATGCCTTCCGTTACTTGTAAAAGATAACAACAATATAGATAAACTTTTGTAAAAAAATATTTCAATTTACATGATTGTTGATATTTAAAAAAAATGTAAAAATCAAAAAATAATAATTGATTAGCTACTATTCGGTATACACAAGTCACTAAAAAAATTTCTGATATTTTGGCTTACATATGCTTGGTCAAAGCATTCTCTCCTAATTCTTGTAATATTTCTTTAATTCTGTTGATTTGTACATCAGATAAACGAATAACATTGCAATCCTTGTACATATTGCTGTAGCATTGATGAGATTCTACTTTGGTGGCTTTATACTGATCCAGGGTTTTATTCTGAGATTGCTTCCACGTACACTTAACATGAGTGCAAGATACAACTTCAAACTCATCTATATCAGATCTGAAATTATAATAAAATTGCATATACCAAATTTTGAAAAAAAACATGATAAATAAAATACTTAAAAAATTAGCTACCTGTTACAATGCAATAATACTGCCAACACGTGCTTGCATTTTTCGCTCAATCTGGCTTTACAAGAACATTTGAAATTTTTAATAACACCTTGAGGACTAATTACACCATTTATTTCATGCGGTGCACCTTTTAAGTTCGAAGTTTGTAAACAATAAGCGATGATTCCGATAATTTCGGAGGTTATGGATGATTTGCCACACATTAATATATCGTTAGAGTTGAGGACTTTTTCTCCTTCGACATAATTGCAACTTGTTACCGTGCACTGGTCAAATCGATATACATCCGTCATTTGCAGTTTCATGATTCCTTCAAAATTTATTAATTTATTTTAACAAAAATATAGTTTTCCTATGTTAAGGCTGTACTAGTGCCCCGTTTATGGCGGCCATATTGATGCAGACGACACGGGTTATATTGCCAATACTTCCAGTATGCCTGTGGCGACGCGCCATTTTACCCATAGATGGCGTGTCCCGCTGCCTGCCTCTCGCAAGCGGTAGGATTCCCTCTCGGTTCCTATATGGGACATAGCATCTCCCGAACCAAACATCCTTACCGACACCTTGCGGGTCTGAGGCAGGGTTACCATCGGATGCCTTACTGCCGAGTCCGCGATGGTAACCTGGGACGAAACGCAACTCTACCTTTTCTTTCTGATCGAACGAGCCTTGGGACTCCTCATTCCCAAATGCCTGATGTGCCTGGCCTGAACCGTACGCGCATGCGCAAAAAATTAAGAAAACTTCTGCTACTCGGGTTTCAGTGTAGGAACTGCGCATATTTCTCGAGGGATTCTGGGTTTCATTTATACCGAGTCACTAGGGAACGGGCCAGAACTTATCGGCCATTTGCTACCAGGGATATATATTTGCATTTGTATATTATATACGTATAGAAGTAGATAGGTGTTGACATTTCGCTTAGGTACGTCCGTTTAATTGTTGACAGTTGATATTTACTCGCGGCACACATCAGCCGTTTGTTTAATTAAAGAACAGAAGCCAAGCATAAACAAACTGCGTTTGGTGAAAAAGCGAAATAAATTCTCGCGACGGGAGATTGGCTTTACCGTTGGCAAAACTTCCTATACATAGCTCTGAGTGGGAAAATGAAACAGAAACTGCCGAGGAAAATTGAAAAGAATCAAAAGGAAAAACGAAGAAAAAGTAATGTCGCACCTTTTGTTCCTCTGATGCGGTTGGCTGATGTTAAAATCCAACGAGCTCTCCTTTTATATTCGCATGCAGAGAGCTAACAATAAACACGCGGCAGCATCAGCGAAAAAAATAGCGAGAGCAATATCCGGCACATAAACTGCAGACACACAGTGTATAAAGTGCAGCTTCCTCTCACGACGAGTCAAATCGCGCGTATAGCTCGTGGAATAACGAAATTTCACCCCCCGCACGCGCCGAATTTACTCGTCAGCTTTTATCCTCGTCGCCATAAACCGACGCGGACAGAGAAAAAAAGCGAGAAAAAATTGCGAGCGCATATGAACTTTCTTATTGCAGCTGAATGTTTAATTTCCCGAGCAAACTCCGTTATGCACCGACAAAACACCGGCGGTGCAGCATACTCTCTGGAATATATACGAGCGAGTTTCCCCTCAAGCTGACAGCGCTTTTAACTTCATAACGCGATTACCCGGGAACTTCGACGTTTTCCACGGCGCTGCTGTCCGATAAAGTGCGATCTTTACGCGATACAGCTGGAAAAATCGGAAAACAGAATGCCAAGTCGAGCGAGCGAAAAAAAAAACGCGAAAAGGAGTGCATGTATTATTATCGGAGAAAGAGAGCTGAAAAGTAAGACGACACGTTAACCGGGTTGATTTGCGAGTGAACGCTTGAGAAATGGAAAATATTTAAGAGTTATAAATGTGGAAAATTGTCCATGATTTTTCGATATTTTTAATTGTAAACACAACTTTCCACTAAAGATTTTATTTGTATATCAAATCTCTGTTTGCATTCCTTTAGCTTAAAAATATACATTTTTGCTTATATGCCCTTATTTATTGGGCACATACCTGGTAGAAGAATTAGCTCAGGCGTTGGCTTGCTTAGTAAGAATAATCTTATTTATTTCGTTAAAAATAACCCAATTTTTAACCAATTTTAAGCGAATATCGTGACGGCAACGCTCCCCGAGGTACCTGGTGCCCAGGGTGGACAATATCACGTCGTCTCCTGGAGTTTTGTGGGAATTTGAAATATAATTAGTCGAAACTCGTCACTCAGGGGTTTCTGAGGACGCTGAACATGAATATAGCGACAACAACACCCCCCAAGGTACCTGGTGCCCAGGGTGGGCAGTATCGATGTCATCTCCAAGAGTTTCACGGAAAATTAACGACTTTTTTGTTGAGACTCTTTACTCGGGAGCTTTTGCGATTGCAGAACACGAATATCGTGACATCAACGCTCCTTGAGGTACCTAGTGCCCAGTGTGAATAGAGCATGGATATGATGCTATACTTAAGATAATCCCAGGAGACGATGTTGATACTGTTTACCCTGGATACCAGGTACCTAGAAAGCCATTATCGTCACTTTACTCGTATTCAGCGACTTCGAAAACCCCCAATCAACGAGTCGTTAATTTTCTGTGAAACTCTAGGAGACGACGTTGATACTGCCCACCTTAGGCACCAGGTACCTCGGGGAGCGTTGCCGTCGCTATATTCGTATTCGTCAACCTCGAAACCCCCGAGTAACAAGTTTCGACTAATTATGTTTTAAATTCTAACAAAACTCCAGGAGACGACATTAATACTGTCTACCCTGGGCACCAGGTACTTCTGAGAGTGTTGCCGTCGCGATATTCGTGTTTAGCGACCCCAAACACCCTCTAGTAACAAAACTGTACTTTGTCTCAGCAATATTTACCGCGTTTTTTTGCTTTGCTGCATTATTATTTTATACATTTGAGGTTAAAAACAATATGGTCAAAAATAACCTTATCCTTGCATTAAAACGATGTCGCTGTTAGCCAATTATAAAACAATATTCTTGGGTTATATAAGCTAATTCGACACTTATTAGCTTATTTTTTGGTTAAAATTGGTTGCGATTTCTACCAGGGATGCCTTCAAACAATAGAATTCTATTAGCGTAAGAACTAAATGAAAAAAATGTTACGTTATTAAAATTGCTTGTTCCTCAGACAGCTAATTATATAGAAACAAAAATTTGAAGTTAAATTATACAAGTTGATAGAAGTAATTATACGTTCAAAATAATTATAACAAGCATCATAGACATGAAGATTTACATATCTTCTCTAAGCCGATATCACAAAGCCGCTAATTAAATCAATTCAATTGGCTAAGAAACAAATATCCGTTACGAATTGTTTTTTTAACTACATTTTAAAAGAATGCGCAATAAAATAAGGTTTTAGAATAAAAGTATATTTTTCGATAAAATAATATAAAATCTATATATCAGTCCACGGTCGCAATATTGAAATAACTTGATGACAAAAATATTCGCTATCTCTATCCATACAAAACAGTGAAAATGTTCACTATTTATGCAGTGAACGCATTTTTCACTGTTGAAATAGTAAAAAAAATCACTATTTTGACACCAAAATTCGGTTTAACTTTTAGAACAGTGAAAATGTGACTATTCTAATCAGTGAAACGCTAACATAAATACTATTTGGTCAAGTGAAAATTTCACTTTGGAATAAGTGAATCTGATTCACTTATTCAACAGTGAACAAATGAGTGGAGCGATCCTAAAACTGAAACTCTTAAACCCACATACCGCATTCCCCCTGCAGCAAAGTTGTAATGTAAACAAAATTGTTTATAATACATTTAAACATTGGGGGAAAGCAAGGGCAAGAATATAATAATATAATAGTTATTAAAGGGTTTCTCTCGAAACTGACACTTGGTAAAATCGTTGCCGGGTTTTGTATGCCGTTCTAGGTAAAAACACGACAAGAAGTAAAAATGTTTATTGACGTTATTTATAAAGTCTTATGTGATTTTATTTCTTTGTTTCTAAATAATATAATATTCATACTAATTTAATAAAAATTAATAATAATAAGTTTAAAATAAATTAAACAAAGAAAGAAATTAATTTTTTGTTCCTCAGTGTACATTTCTAATCGATTTAAAATACGACATTTTCACTAATTTATTCAGTGAATAGTCACTATTTGGCAGTTGCATACTTTTCACTGTATAAATTAGCGCATATGCACTATCAATCAGTGAAATTTCACTATTTTACACGGAGAGAGTAAAATATACATACAAATTTGCATATAAGTTACATTATTCACATTCATATAAGAAAAATCGCGTGAAAGTATATACAATATACATGTATCTTAACTACATATAGCTTACACACTGGGTGGCATAAATCTGCACCTATGCCACGAAAAGGCATGACAGTGAATTTATGTTCGTCAGTGCTATGACAAAATGGACGAGATAAGTCGTTCTTTATGACACGACGTTAATTCATACACATCGTGCCGTAAAGAACTATTTCTGACACTTGCATCATAATGTACTATTATAAGTTCAGTCTGCTCTAGCACTAGCGATGCATTAGAAGCCAGTAGAAGAAACGAAAACACAATCGAGTATACATATATATGTTTTTACGCACTTGTTCGCGTTACATTTCTTGGCTTGTCTCTGATTCAAACCGTCACGACAGGATAACTATCCATCGGTGTGACAATGTACTTTCTGGCTCGTAAATAATCTATGTAGTTGTATACCGTAACAGCGCCAGGAAAGCGAACATAGGGCACTTTTTTTCTAATGGGAAGATGTAAGTGCGAGAGAGAAAGCCTTTCCCTCCCTCAGTTCCTTTTCGACCCCCACCACTCAAACTTTGGAGGACTCAAAGTAGTCCTATAAGAAAAATGGTGTCGACTTATGACTGAAAATTATGACATGTAGCGTCTCGGCCCGGGCTTTTCACACTAGAAAAAAATTCTTATATCTAAAATTTGATAAATTCAATAAAATAAACGATGAATACAATTGATAACGGAAGTTATATATCCCTAAAAAATGAATGTTAACAAATTTTGAATGGAAAAAATCGGATCAGATTTGCTCTACATCATAGTTTCATTAAATTATGTTTAATATTCATTATGTAACACTTTATCATTATCAAAAAATATAGACTCATTTTCCTAAATTTATGAACAAGTAAAAATTAAAAAAGCATGATTAAAATTTTGTAACAATTATATTTAATTTGCAAGAACATTATTTAAATTTACTTTAAATAAAAATTAAGGCATGTATTTTGCACTTATTTTTCTCCTATAACATTGAATATCAATTATACCTTACATTTATTACATGATGTAAAACTATTTTAATCCGATTTTTTCCGTTCAAATTTTGTTGACTTTTAATTTTTTAATACTACAAAAGTCAAACTATTATTTGCATTTACGATGAACAATTATTTTTTTAAGTGTGAAAGGTGCGGGCTGAGGCGATACACATGTGATTTACAACCAGGGATCGGGGCCCTATTTTTCTAGGATTACTTCGCCTTCGAAGCTTCGACCATAGCCTAGGAAACGTCTAAAAGTGAGTGTCGAAACGGAATTGAGGAAGGGCAGGTATGTTCGCTTTCCTCGCGCTGTTACGGTATAGAAATCTCCACCCCGTCGAGACAGCACGGCGATAGCGCGATGTCGGTGACTGTGGTCTCTCCAGAGCTTCTGTAATTGCAATCCCACTAATCCGACGATCCGAGACAGTCGATTATATTGCTCTACCTGCGCGTGTTCAACCTATGTCGAGTGAGCCGTGGATATATGACGTATTTACTACACATGCCGTGGCAAACTTATATTTAGGAACGTACCGTAGTGTACGTTATTACATTTTTCGTATACCTACTACGTTGATTTATTGCGTATAGCTCGAGCCGACCGACAGACTAAAGAAAACGTAGGGGCAAATGTAACGTTTTGATTTCAATCTTTAAAAAAAAATACGTGCTGTCCACATAAACAAACAAAACATATTTATTTACTGCAACAGAAAGAACACATTGCAGAAACTTTGTTCCCGTCTAATCAAGAAGGCCATTCGAGCGCTGAAGTTAAGTGCAGGAATCAAAACAACAAAACCCATGAACGACCCTTCCGAGCACTAATCACCCAAAACAGTTCACTCTCTCTTTCTCTCTCTCTCTCTCTCTCTCTCTCTCTCTCTCTCTCTCACACACACACACACACACAGCCTGATCATCCTCTCGTTTGCGTCAATAACCGTGAAAGCCACTGGCGGCTCCGCGCTTTCGCGCATTTATATCCTATAGCCATACGTGCGAGAGCGAGCACCCACGCCACCGACGAAGAATCAGATAACGTCCGGTGTTCAACTGAAGCGCGTTAATACCACTGAGAATTTGCCCCGCGGCTCTGCGCACACATAGACCTTTTCTCCCTTTATGTGTAGACACAGATATACCTGTGCAGAACGTTTGATACCTATAATGCTTTCCGCGCCCCGATAAAGTTTAAGCGGCGGATAGCCGCGTGCGCTATCGAATAAGAGGGCAAAGCGACCACCCTCTTGTTCCAACGTGCGAACACGCCTGTCCCTGTCCCTTGAGAGCTCCTATGCTTTGAGATGGCCTTTCCTTCACTTTTTTCTCTCTCCTCGTTCGCTTTGTACTTTTTTATGCTAATTTATCGAGTTGTTTTCGAGCCATGATGAGAATTCCTGTCGTCAGATAACACATTTATTGATATGAATAAAAAAAGATTCTCCGAGAGGCTTTACTTGTTCTGATGAATGTTGAGATGTTGATATCGCGGTTCGATTGAAAAAAATTCGCCCATTGGGTAAAAATGTTATAGCGAAGCACTCAAATTTATGAAATATTTTGATACTCATATTTTGATGGGGCCGCTTCTACATAAGAGATTGCATAAACCTATACACATATTTATACCCATGTATAGTGTATATATCGTCGGTCCCTACGAAGAATAGTATGATTCAGATTTGCTACGAAGACTAGTACGGTTCAGATTTGCCGCAAAGACCAGTAATTTCAGATCTTTCCCACATGAAAAAATCTAATTGTTTTGGAGAAAAACAAATAGTTATTTTATTTAAAACTAATAGAATTCGAATATTTTTAAAGTTGCCAAAAACTTTTTAAAAAATTCGAAATTTTAAAAGTTGTTATGAGATTTAATATTAAGTGGCGCTGTATCGCCACGAAGGCGAGTTTGCAAAGCAGACGAAGCCGCGGCACCCGTGACACTATTTACTTCTGTATTGGTGTTCGGATTTTTCATTATACAAACAAAATACTTATCATTACTGTTGGTCAGGTTTTTTGTCTCATTAGAATGTTTTCTGAGCTAAACTATGATTTCCAACAAAAATATTAGTGAAAAGGCTGCTTATTTTTATAATATGTGAGTGTATAATCCACAAATGCTAAAATCACTTTTTACTTCTTCAGCCCGAAATGTGAAAGGACCGTTAAGTTAGCCGCAAGAAGCGTTAGGACCGTGAAGTTGGCCGCAAAGCTATATACAAATGGGAATTGCTTTCTCAAGAAAATATAATAATATATTACGATATTTAGAATTAAGAGGTTGTCGGTGCATACTCTGCGTTCCGGAGCTGTAACAGTAACTAGCTTGCCAGGGTAGCCGATGACAAGGTTCAGGTTGTTTTCAGTGTCTTGGTATAAAAATCATTCAAGTACGGTGTCTAGGTGTACAGGGTGGCCGATGCCGAGGTCTACGTGGCGCGCTCCATGATTTTTTGTGGCTTGGTGTAAAACTCATTCAAGGAATGTGTCTAAAGCAAATATGAAATACTCAAAAAAATTTACTAAAAAGGATTGAAATCTCTAAAAGAATTAACTTTTAAAAAAGTAAAAGGTTAGGCGAGTTTGATATATTCTGCAACGAAATTATAGATAGAAAAGAACTGAGATCAATCAAACAAAGTCAAGTTTATTATATTTAATCGTAAGGAAGCAAAGAACAACTCCCAAGATTGCTCTTCAAAATTACTACGTAACTTGCCATGCCCGTTTCATTTTGTTTATTGGTGAACAACTGAAATTTTCTTTTTATATATTAGAACGTCATACAAACATCATAAGTACACGAGAGAGAGAGCCTCCATTAACCAGCGCTCGCGACGTTTCTAATTGCCCGTATACTCCCGCACGACGGCGACCAATTTCGCGCTCGTCCTTTTGGCTTTATTCGCGTCGCTCTATTGGGGGTCGTTCGTCGCTGTACTTTGGATAACGGTTGGTGTTCGTGTGTTTTAAGCGGTTTGCGCGGATAAAATATGAAAATTGATGAGTTAAAATACTGACATAAAATTACGCCTTTTTGATTGGCAAAGGTACGAATGAGTTTAACGTCGCGACTTGAATATAGTGAATATTCTTTGTAGCACTGCGTGGAATAAGTAGCACTTTTTTGTACCACGATAATCTCAATCAAGCTAACTTCACGCTAGAAAAATTGACTGCTAATTGCTCGGATAAACGTGATAGAGAATTTATGCCAGTCAGTGATATAAAATAAAGTACGATACACGTGTCATAAGTCATCCTTCATGGCACAGCGTTAAGCGCACTCGCTGCGCTCGGGTGTTTAATGTTTATATACACGCCGTACCGTAAAGTGCGACTTATTCCACTAGTATCAAAATGTACTATTTAAGCAGGTAGTGAATACATTGTGAATAGATAAATTTGCATAAAACTCATAATTGAAAATAAAATTCTTGCAAAAATCTGATTTTGAAAAGAAAGTATATATGTATATTAGATCAAGTTCGTGGGATTCTTGTAGCGTAGTAGGGTATTATGTATTTCTAAATTAATGTGAAAGAAGCCAAAATTGAGTTTTTAAATAAATTGATGTATTCTTATAAAATAATAAATGTTTAACAATATAGTCGAGGTTTAATTACATAATAATAGAAAAGCATTATTAACATCGATGAAATTACATATAAGAACAGATTCGCATATCAGTACATCATGTAAACATTTATATAATAAAAATCACTCAAACTAATACATTCTGCAGATACAAATGAGGACTAATAAGATCGCATACAATGATCGGACTCTCTTTAGTATAAAATTAGCATTAGTAGCGCAAAATGTGTGGTTTAACTCAAAATGAAGCCGTTCGAGCAATCATTGTGGCTTTTCGGGTGCATTAAATAAAAATTTCACACTCTAGTCATCAAATTTTCAAGCGTTCAATGATTCTGTTGCTTAAACAAGAAACTGACGTCTGATTCTCTTGTTGATGATTATCTGTTGACACAGCGTCACGGGCGGTTGGGGCTGATACTTGAGGCTTATGCCAACTGGTGTTGGCCTGCGTCTGCTGCTGAGTCACCTCCTTGTTCTCCATCAAAGTCGTGATAGCCACGCAGCGGATCGACATGTTGTTGCTTTCAGAAGTAAGGCTAGCTCCAAAAGTATCGTTAGCCGTAGTCTCAGTAAACCTGCTGCTTCAAGCTGAAACTTTGAACTAACTATCGTCGTGAACTAACTCTATCCACCAGCGGTTTGGGCCGGCTAGAGGGGGCTCTCACTCCGCTTGGCTCTATTCTTCTCCCTTCTCTCCTCCCGTTCGTCTCTCTATGGTGGGCGATTGGCTTTTGGGCCGGATGGAGGGGGTATAGCTTGACGTTTGATGACATGTGCGAAATTCCTTGCCGTCAGAGCCACGCCCATATCTCTTCCACTCTTCGGCCATGTAACGAAGGACGTGAGACAGAACACAACGATCACTGCAGATTTTTTTCCCAATAATATTCAGTTAACGCATGCGAATGAAATACGCTAAGTCAATAATAAGAGTAACATGTATTAGTTATAAACTAGAAATTGCAAAGAAAGATATTGTCCAAGATCCATTTTAAGCGCAAACGTTTTGTAGCGCACATTGCTTTAGTGTAAAATTTAATCTCTCTTCGATTCTAAGAGCAAGAGGCAAGCTGAGACCAAAGCTATCTCTGCAGCTCCCATCGCGTACACGTGTGCAAGCTTACGAAATCCTCCACAAAAGCTTTAAGCGTTTAAACGTTAAAAGCTCTACGTTTGCCTTCTAGTTCACCGCCGCGGCAAAATTGTATACGTATATACAGCGCTGTCGTTCTTCGCTCCAAGGAGCACAATGTTGACTCTGCCGCCAGCGCGCTTTAGAATTTCAGAGGCACATACGAGTGCCGTCGGCCGCCGTCGCATCGAGGATTTATGCGTACGAGAGACTATGCAAAAATGTGCGCAGCGGCTCCCGCCGTTTTTCCGTCGCCTTCGCGCCAAAAGGACTAATCTTTCGACTCGTCGAAACGGAGCCTCATAATTGCGCCAGTGGTGGCGACGGCAACGGCAACGGCTGGCGCTACTTAGACTCTTGATTTACTCCTATTACGAGGGGGATCACGAGCTGCTTTCGGCTGTTATTTCTTGCCGCTCTCGCCGCAGTTTAATGAGGGCTGTACTTTATCGGCGTGGAGACCCGTTGTGACGGCCGATGGCTTTGGCGGTGAAAGATCGATGACGCCCGAATCTGGAAGTATATGCTGTACCTATATTGTGGAAAATTGTAATTGTTATCTTGGCATGCGGTATTATATCAACTGATATTAAAAAATATAAGTTGGAGATTTATTCGAATGATCGTACGCTGATCGTACTTCACAGTTGAATCATTATTATGAATCCCCTGCTTATCTTACATCAGTATTGAAAGGTTGTGCAAACAATGTATATAATTGAGAAAACTATTTATATTGTAGATAGCATTAATAAATTTTGTTTTCACATAACTAAACTTCAATATAATGTTAACAACTGAAACGAATCGGTATTCCCCTGGATTAAACTTTTGTTTCATTTTGCAGTAGTCGCCGTGAGGATGTTCGATTGCATTAATTCATAAATTAATTTATGGTTATTCGATAGTCTTTTGTATAAAATTATTGTTCAACAGCGCATTATTATCATAAACTGTGTCATATACTGACTGTCGGTATTTAGCTGTCTTGAATCTATATAGGGAATTCTACAGGAAAAATACACTTATTTGGTTTCAAAAACAGCGAAAAAAAATTGTTGGGGTATGTGGCCGGACCATTTTTTTTCTAATTGTACATTTTTGGAACAGTGCAAAACCACGTTCCAACACTGAAAAAGTGCCTTGTGGAACTGTTTTATAGGCCTCTTAAATTCGTCAAAAAATAACCATTGTTTAACGGCATGTACCTAATGCATAAAGGAACAAACAGGAAATGTATTACGATAGAATGAAAGAACGGGAAAAGAGCTTTTATTTAAAAAAATTCGTAAAAATGCTTAATTTATTCAAAAGTTACATTGGAAAATTATTGAGGGAGGGAAAGGCGGTCTCTCTTCATCCAATGGACTTCCCTATGCACTCACAGTTTTTCCCATGTCCAGTCTCCTCGTTTCCCTTACTGTATACCTGAACTCGATGAGGCACAAAGTTTTATGATTGCCCGACACGCCGCGGACAATCCACAGGGGGTACGGCATGCCAAAGTTATAGCGGCGTGAGGGATATTAAAGCGGACGCACAGCTGATTTTCAGCGCCTTGGATATTCACGCGCACAGCCCGATGGCGTGTTGCCACCGCAATTGTTTACGGTCCCTCCCCGTCGCCTCTAGTTTCCACGTATAATGCGACACTCCGCTCTCGAGTTTGAATTCGAGAGGGAACTACCCGCCAAGGATTTCAATGCTTCACCCGGAGGGGAAGTTTGGCAACTCCGTGCGGAAATTTGAGGGCCAACTCGAGTTTGCGTTTTTCGAATTCATTATAATCACTCGAGGCCTGTAAGGCTTTGGGTATGATTGTCCACCCTCGTCATTGTCCACACGCGTCGTCGCGAGTCGTAGTTTCTTGATTACAATTGTACGAAGTCGCGACTTGCTCCACGAGTCAATGTATTGCCGAGAGTGTCGTAATTCACTGAATTAAACTATATATATAGTCAAAATAGTGAAATTTCACTTTGATAGTTCATATGCGCTAATTTATCCACTTAATTATTCACTTAATTAATCCAATTAATTATTCACCTAATGAATTAGATTAATGATAAGATTAATCCACGCGTTAATTACACTCCAACCGAAAAGTGATATCGATGAAACAACTTTTCTCCTAAATATACGTACGTTAATGTTAGCCGCAAAGCAGAACGCATGTGGGCGTACATCTTATTTTCTCTCGTCCCCTTGTTTCAGGCGTGTTATTTGCGCTATACATCGCAAATGACATCTCAGAGTGTCGATGGAAGCAGAAAAAAAGAGCGCAGTTCGTTATAAAAATCGACATATATGCGCTAAAGTGATAATCGAATGCAGTCAGTAACGCGCATGGGTGCGGTGGATGACAAATGTGTGTCTAAGAATTTTAGGGAGAAGTCACTCCTGGCGGAAGTGCTGCTTGTTAGGAAAGTTAGGATCCTTCCACTGATGTGTTCGCAAAGTCTTTTCGGCATATTTGAGAGCGTTTTATGGTACAGCATTTCCATGCTCGCATCGGAAACACTGGGTGGGATTTTAATTCTGAATTTTCGCGAGCTCTCGCACGAAACTGTTTGAGAGGTTTCGAAAACGCGCAAAGCGAATAACTCAAGTAGCTACTTTTATGTAACTGTCGGCGCGTTCAGTTTTAAAATGTTGGATTAATTTTTTAATCTCTGTGCGACGACTGTGAAGTAGCGAGAGTTCTAGTGAAAAAAAGCTGGGGAATCGTTTTATAACGAATCCAATTTCATTCCGATTATTCTTATCTAATAATTACTCGATTGGGAAGCTAAAATTATCAAAAAGTCAGCGATTAATAATGTATCTTATTATATCCATATAAAGCTAACAGTATTAAATGACCGAGGAAGCCGTGTAACAAAGCGCTTTTCTCGCGTGCTGAAAATTAAGTGTTCTTCCTTCGCGAAAAAGAAGGCCAGATTTTTAAATATTTCCTCATTATACACATCGCAGCGTGAAATTTCACGTGTGATGTGTAACATTAATACTAAGCGCTTGATTTGGTTTTGCAACTGATTGCCTGCCCAATGGGCACAGCGAATCTCTATGCACCTGCGCCCAGAGTTCCTAATTTTCACAAAATTGCATTTGCAAAATTGAACAGTTTCATTATGAAGCATCAGTAAAACGAAAGTAAAAACAAAATCACACGTACTGATATGCATGTATATACATTTTGCATATTTTTTATCTTTAATTCACTCTTGCAAATTTTCAACAATGCATTTATTTATTCTTTGCTAATTCCATCAATATTTTGAATATCTAGCTAATTCAGACTACTTTTTAAGTTTAAATAGAGTTTTTTAAATAAATTTCTAAATATCAGTAGCTGTTTGAATATAATAAGATACCATCCTAATATTTCATTTTATTACAAGTATTATTGCTTTACTTATATATCACTCTTATAAAGTTTAAAATACAGATTCGAATTTAAAACCGAACCGTTAACGCGTCTCTTTTTATTCGAGCAGCCAGACAACAAATAAAATTCCTTCAATCCGGAGCGATCGAAATTTTTAGGTAGAAATACTCAACTTATAAGATTTTTTTAAAATGTGTAATCCTGATATGATTACAAAAAATATCGTGCACAGTGGTCAGGCAGAAAAAATCTCCTCATGCGTGGTTTAAGGGGACGTCGTCCCAAAAAACACTGTTTTTCTATTATATAAAACTTTTTAAATAAATTTTTCAAATGAAAAACCGAGCTGTAGCGCCTTATAATGTTCAGTTTCATGAATCGTTCTACCGGAAGAAAATTTTGATTGGACTTTTTGTTTATCTAAAATATTGGAAATACGAGCAGATGTTTACGCGTTCTTCGTCGTACTTATGCGATTGCAGCGCCAACCTTAAAATCTAATTTTACATACAACTTTTTAAATAAAGCTTGCAAATAAAAAACCGAATCTATAGCACAGCAGTGTTAAGTTTAATGATTCGTTCTAGCTAAAGAAAAAACCTAACAATCGGACTTTCTTTTTTTCTAGAAGTTTGAAAATACAAAATACCCTGTAGCGGATTTGCGAAGCTTTCGGGTCGACATCCCCTTAACTTAAAACAATATGCAATATTGTTTGTTTCTTTTCATGGCAATTCCAGATGCGCTAACAAGAAATTTTTCCATAGAGCTCGATCCATCATTCCAAATCACATTCAGCATTCGCCAACTACAAATAATCTAGCAGATTTCCAGAGTAGAATCTAGACGAAACCCCCGATAAATCAGACATGATTTCTGGAAGAAATCTCGGTAGAATTTTTTCTCTACTATTATTTGTTCATATAACCTTACTTTTCACACCAATGATCCTGCTCTGCGTTTACATTGTTTGAAAATATTCATAAATTGATGAATATATATATATATATGCCCTATAAATTCATCTTCAACGATTTTTGTGAAGGGGAAACATGATTTTTAAGGTGCACATTAATAGTGAAAACCTAACCCTACACATGCATACTGTCATATATGACAGTATGTACAAGCATGCTGTACTGACTGACTTTGTATTATTTAAGTACAATTATACTGTGTCAAAAGTGTCATTGATGCACTCAAAGTCACCAATGATGAGGTTTGCATAGGTATTTGAATCTCATCAGTATGCGAGCCAGTTACTCTTAACCACCCAATCTCTCATAATCATGGTAAATCCATGATATTAAAGGTGGGCTGTTTTTTTTGCGTTGGGGCTTGTTTAATTATTTAGAAACAGACTGCCACATCAGTGTTTACTTAACAGTCTTGGTTCGGCTTTTCACCCTGAACCCTATGGCTTCGGGGTCAAAAAATGCAGATAGCTCTGTACATGAAAATCGAATTCATATCAGCTAGAATGAATTTAACTTAATATACTGTTTCAACATGCCAATACAAATTAAGTTGCAAAATTTCAGCCCTCTAGGTATGATAGTTTTTAGTTTTCATAGGTATGAGGGCAAAATCAAATTATATTTTTCGATTACTTTTTTCACAATTTTATTTTGACTCTCATTTGAAAACTATCAAACTTAGAGAGCTGAAATTTCGCAACTTAATTTGTGTTGGCATGTTGTAACAATATATTGGGTTGAATTCATTCTAGATGATATGAATTCAACTTTTATGTATTGACCCACCTGTATTTTTGCCGCCAAAGCCATACAGTTCAGGGTGAAAAGCCGAACCAAGACTGTTAAGTAAACACTGATATGGCAGTCTGTTTCTAAATAATTTAACAAGTCTTAATGCAAAAGAACAGACATCAAACTTCAATATCATGGATTTAGCATGATAATGATGGTACTTGGTTGGACATTGACAAAAACTGGCTCGCATACTGATAAGGTTAAAATATCTGTTCAAGCCTCATCATTGGCGACTTTGAGCTCATCAATGATACTTTTTACACAGTACTTGCACTTACACAACACAAAGTCAGTCAGTATCAGTACAGCATACTTGTACATACTATCACATATTGGCATACATACTGACACTTTAAAAACCACATTTTCCCTTCAAAATCATTCTAGATGAATTAATAGGCTAAATATTCATCATTCAACATTGACTGAAACTATGAAAACTGTAGTTCTGTCTGCTATGCTATTCTGCTGTATAACATAGCAGACAGCCTCTACAATACGCGTGGTATACTTCTAGTATGCCTGATGTGCCTAGCCTGAACCGTACGCGCATGCGCAAAAATTTAAGAGAACTTCTGCTAATCGGGTTTCAGCGTAGGAACTTGACATATTTCTCGACGGATTCTGGGTTTCATTTATACCGAGTCGCTAGGGAACGGGCCAGAACTTATAGGCCATTTGCTAACAGGGCGCGCAGTCCTATTTATAACTTCATTATACACTGTACCTCAAAAGTACATGAAAATGAAAAAAAAAACTTGAAGGCGTCTTATAAAACATGATATTCGAACATACCGAGGACGTTCGTTGCGTATTCCGTTTGCCCCATAAACTCGGCTTGCGCGTTTGCGTGTATGTATAGCTATGTATACATAATTATATGTATAATATAGCGCAATGCACTTGAAGCTGTAATTGTTGCGTCGCAGCTCACGTCGCATTACCTCTGTCAGCATTAAAAATGTTCACGCGCAAATTTTCCGACGGAATTTTGAGAGTTGAAACGGCTCGCTCGTTTTGCAGTTACGAATTACCCGCTGTTGAGCGGAAAAGAGCATCAGCTACATCGCATTATGCTGCTTCACGCAAAATGGTATTTTGTTATGCTTGATTCGGTTTAAGTTAAAAAGCTTGATAGAATCTTTAAAAAAAAAATAATTTCCACTGCCTATAATGAACAAAGAGCACAAAATTTTGAAATTAAAAGCTTTGAGTCTGTATATGATATCGAAATTTCAAGTCCAAGCGAATCGCTCGCCCGAGCATAATATACGCGGATAACGCAGTTTTCAAATGCACATAACTCCAGTGCATTTCAAAGAGGAAACAATGCACTGCACGAAAAAACATCGATTTGAATTCTTCGTTAGTACACTCTCATTTTATTAAATCGGGCTATCTAAAGTATCCCAAGCGCTGGATTTATCGCATTATCGGATCGTTTATGAGCAGTGCACGTGATTTTTGGATGTATCCATTTTATATAAATCATTTTACGAAAATAATATAATGGTTTTTGAATAACATAAATTTCACTATATTCACAAAATTAAGGGGACACAACACCTTTAAACTTCGAAAAAATCGATTTTTTTTTGCTTATTTTGACAGGAAATGTTCCGTAGAACACGCTCCTCAAACCCGTTTATCAAAAAAAAAAAAAAAAAAAAAAACGTTCCCAATTCATTGGCACGTAGCTTCCTCCAACTAAATTTATAGTTCCGATAGATAAAATATTATTTAAATATACAATATTAATGCTTTTTTAAATATTTTCAATCTCGATTATTTTGCTGAAGGATCAATTAAAAAATAATACAAAATATTGTGGATCTGAATAAGTTGGAATGCGTTTAAGGATTGGCAGTACTCATGTACTATATGTCATACTGATGTGTGTATATAGACACATAAAATATCTACTTTTTCCCAAAATCTCAAGTGCAATAAAGCCTTTTTACTTCCGTAATCGAGGCAGAAAGAAAACTCATTATTTCCAGTTTTCGATTTTTTACTGAAAAAATAAGTAGTCAAATCACTTGAAATTTTAATGGGATATAGTTTGACACGTGGCCCATTGACATGATTTTTTTCGTGAGATTATGATGTTTAGTTTCAGAGATATGAATTTTTAAAAAAAATCAACTTTTTCATTTTATCTGACGAACAAAGCGGTCGATCCCGAGGACCAACAGGAAAAAGTAGGTAATTTTATTCTCTTTCAAATGCATATTAGCTAATTGTTTGTAACGATGGGATGATTGAAAAAAAACGTAAAATAATGTTTTTCAAGAATCAAAACTTGGCCGTAAAATAAAAAATAGTTAGAAAAATAAAAAATAAATGTTTTTCCCGAATTCAGAATCCAAAAATATATATGCATGTCAAATTTTATTGATATTCACGGAGTAGTTCCAGAAATATTACTGTATACATACACACACACACATCCACACACGTCCATGCGGACATTTACATACGGACATTTTCTAAAAACACGTGATTTGAACTTCTAACACACCAAAAAGTATTTTCTAGAAGTTTTGACGAAACTCAAAATTTTACTATTACAAAGCTTCCTCTAGGAGGAAGCAAAATTCCCGCAAAATTACAAGCAAAATACTAAAACAAAATTTTTATCGTTTTTCCGTAAAATTGCGTATTTTTCTTTTTTTGTCTCATACGACTAATAATGTTAATTTTAAGTTTTATAAATTCAATCTGAATAACATTTTTATTTTAAATGTTGAAAATACTAATTTTTCACCGTAATATATTCGTATACTATGCTCCGCATACATATTTTAGTAAATCTTCTTCTTCTTCCTTATTGGCAATGAGCTACTGCTCTTACTGCCATCACCCGGTATTAATTTTAGTAAATAAATTAGTGAGTACTGATAATCTTTTTTTTTTTTTGTTATTTTCGAGATAAATTTCTAGTTTTGCTTCTTATATAAGGCTCCGATGGATACGTAGAGACATTTATTTGAAGTCAAATATCGCGCGCCAGCGTGCCACCTATGGGCAGGTTAGAATCAATGTGTCTGAGAAGGACAGAGTGACCGTTCTGCTGTTCTGCTAGCAGACCGCAAATATTTCAAAACACAGCCGATATAGTCCTGTGATGTGTTTTACACTGAGTAAACACAGCTGATGTCTTAATACATTAAAAAAGCTGATATTTCTTAAAAGTGTTTTTAAATAATTCTAAGTAGTGTTTGTAGTGTTTTTAGCTTATAGCTTATAACCCTAAAAAGAAAAAAAAGTGAAAAAAAAGTGTTAGTGTAAAAGCAGAGCAGTGAAGTTATTCAAAAAAGTGTGAAGTGTAGTGATTTTAAAAATATGTGTGAAATCGAGATGCCAAAGGAAGGTTTGCGAGTACCTATCCTGACAAGAAGTACTCTCGAGGAAGAGGCTAAGAAGATTTCTAGGAGCAACATGCGAGGCTGAACCTGCCAACAGAACAAGACCTTTAAATTCAGCAAGAAAGATACAAACCTCAGCAGCGGAAAGAACTTCTGTGGTCAGGAATAGATTGATTGATATCAACATTCTATTTCCTGCTCTCGATGAACTTTTGATTTGCAAACTATGCCATGCTCAAGTTAAACTTGGCGAATCTGAAGCTCAAGGATTAGGATTCAAGATTGAAGTAGTGTGCATTGAGTGTGGTCAGCTGGCAGCTATCAAGTCATGCAGAAAAGTTGGCGTCTAAAAACATGCTTGGGAGAACAACAGAAGAGCAGTGGTTACTTTTCGTGCTCTTGGACTTGGACACGCTGGTCTATTAACATTTTGTGAGTTGAAGTGTCCTTCAAAGCCCAAAACTTAAGTAAGTCTGCGGTAACTAAGATAATGAAAATTATAATTTTCGGCCTTCGAAGACCTATTGTACCTGACATATGATATTTATAAACATTGTTTGATAATTTTTAGAGTATTCCTGAGTTAATATAATTGTTTAATCAATTAGTTAAACAATTTAAGGTACTTTTACACAAAAAATCAATATCTTATTTTTTTTTTTAATTTAAGATGGTGAGGTCCCCTTAATAGGTAAAATCCATCAGCACTGTAAGTTATGTGTTTAATTTTATAATTCGAATTAATAATATATACTGTATGCAACTAGGAAAATATTAAAGCACAATTTCAAATTGATCTTTTTCATTTTTGATGCATGTTTATTGTTTGTATTGAAAATATTTACAAAAATGAAAAGTTCCATACAAATTCACCGACTAGCAGACGTTTATCGGTAAAGTAGATTATAACTGCTGTAATCTGCACTGGCGTATAATACATCTCACCGAAAGTCACTTGACCAGAGGAGACAATATATCGGGAGAAGAAACTCTGAACAAAAGAAATATACAGAGCAAATTTTCAACTTGCAATATTAAGTTAATAATGTAATATTTTTGGATGAATCTTTTTAAAAATTAAAGATTAGGTAAACATATTTTAAATATTTACCAACCGATTGCGCAAACCCGCAATACTAATGATTTAAATGCAATCGAGATTTTTGTTGGAGGTTAGAAAACCCAATTTTAAAATATACAGGGTTACCCTGTCTCGAACTTTCGTAATCTGTCTTATTCCATTTTTAAATTAATAATTTTTATTTATTAAAATAAAATTCATTATGCTTCAGTCTAATTTATTCTACACCCCGCGTTGGTAAGAAAGGTGATTAAATTTTACAATCCCCTTCGTAGACAGCTGCATAATATCTCGATGCGCTCTTCGGTTTTCTGTCGAGCCGCACTTTATACCTGCTCCACCTCCATGGGGGTCATTCGTGTTTCGCCAGTAAAAGTGCATTACTGTCCCCTACCCTGAGAGAGAATGGTACGTATTTCTCATCCCCTCCACCTATGTATTTTCCATTTCCTATGCCGCCAGTCACTAGACACGAGAGATCTGTCCTCCGTTCAAAAATCGACACTCCGGAAAGTTTCACCGCTCTGAGAGTAATAGTCCGGCTAAAGGCAGATTCGTAAGTACTTGTAGTGACTCTGTTTCGCGCAGTGCGTCATGTATTCCAACTCGAAGTACAAATACAACATGCTCAACTTGGCGGTTGAGATGCACGACTGGGCTGGAGTGGAGGCTTTGCTTTCGAAGTATCCGTCGCATGTAAACCTGGCCCTGCAGAACGGAAGGACGCCGCTGCACACCGCGATCGCCAAAAGCAACATCGAGATGATGAAGATCCTGCTGCAGCACAAGGCGAGCGTCAATCGGGACCCAAGGTAATTATTCAAGGCGAACAAATCTTTCTAATCAAAAAGTTAGCATTCGCAAACTAAAATTAAAATAATTTCTTTCGCTTTTCAGTCGGAGAACAGAAACACCCTCACCGTTGTGGTTAGCGATGCTCCAGCGCAACCACCGAGCGGCCGAATTGCTGATTCGCTGGGGCGCCGACGTGAACGAGCGCTGTGATACTAGCCTGATGAGCCCCGAGGCGTGGGAGCATTACGACTACGACGCGCAGACGACTTTCCTACACGTGGCGGTGCACCGACTTGACGCGCCCCTGGCCCGGCTGCTCATGGACCACGGCGCCGATCTCTCGGCAAGGAACGCCAAGGACCGGACGGCCCTGTTCGACGCCCTCGCCGCCGACTGCCCGGTCGACCTGGTGCTTGAGATGATGAACCGCGGCGCCCGACACGAGCTTGTGCACGCCGACAACATGCAGCGCACCTACCTACACTCGGTCATAAGCGCGGGCCACGAGGAGCTGACGGAGCTGTTGCTGGCGCAGCCAGAGGTCAACGCAACCCTGCTGGACTACACCGGGAAGACGATGCTGCACTTCGCCGCGGATGCCCGCTGGGAGAGCGTCAAGACCGCCAGGTGGCTACTAGAGAGGGGTGTCCCGCTCGACACTAGGGACAGGATCTTCCAGAACTCGCCACTGCACAGCGCGCTGCGGACCGGCAAGTCGGCACTGGTAAGTTCCTCGTCGATCCCGACTCTTTCTTTTGATCGTCAACTTTTTATTGTCAATTGTGCGTACTAAATTTTCACTCTTTGACTTTTTCAGGCAAAGCTGCTGATCGAGCGGGGAGCCGACGTGAACGCGAGAAACGGCGACGGCCTTCGTCCGCTGCACCTGGCAGTGTCGGGGCGCTGTTACCTGAACGTGCTGGAGCTGCTCCTCGCCAAGGGCGCCGAGCTGCATCAGCCGACCCCGTCGGGCCAAACGGCTCTACACCTCGCGTGCAACAAGGACAGAGAGGTACAGCTCAAAACTCTGCTCTTGCGCGGCGCAAACCCCCTCGCGAAGGACGACGTCGGCCGCACGCCCTTCCAAATGATAAACCTGCAGGAGGTGACCGGCTCTGCCTGGCAGATGATCAAGCGTCTGGCCCTGCTAAGGATGGTCGAAGGCAGGCAGATCGACGAGCAGGACAAGCAGCTGATCAGCAGGACGCCATACATGCAGAAGCACTACGTAGCCTGCAGGCGGGAGCTGCAGAAGATGAAGAAGTTCAAGGTCTACAACGACGTGACGCTGTTCTTTATCTTCGCGGCAAGCGACGAGAGACTGAGCATGCTTATGAGGAACGAGGAGTTTCTGGCCTCCTTCAAGTCGCGCTACGTCGAGTACCAGTACGCCGTCTACAATGACTACATCTCGGCGAAGTTCAAGAGAACTGAGAAAAAGCTGCGCCGGATTTGCGCGGTCGAGAATCACCTGAACAAGATTTTCTCTGCCCATCTAACTTACCCCGCCATAGAGTATCTGGCAAAGTTCGTTTCTATCAAGGATTTGCCTGGTTGTAAATTGTAGACTTAATTTTGGAATTTGTTCAAATTTGTATATAACTTTTCATTTTTGTAAATATTTTTAATACAAACATTAAACATGCATAAAAAATTAAAAAAGATGTATTTGAAACCTTGCTTTAATATTCTCTTAGTTGCATGTATATACTATCAATTCAAATTAGAAAATTAAACACAACTTGCAGAATCTATTTCCCTACTACAATTATAGTGATTTTTTTTTTTTAATTTCAAAATTTCCAAAATCTTTTGTTAACGTTGATCCCTAGTGGAAAAAATGTTATATAAATTTTAATAAATTGTAGTAAAACGTAAAAAATGTCAGAAACTGTACCTTTTTGTTGGATTTGGGCCCTTTTTTCTCATACATTTTTGTACACTTTCTTACATTTTCAGATTCGTTAATTTTTTTTTACGTTTTATTACATTTTATTACATGTGTTATTCTACCGCCTAATATAGTCAATATATTTTTTGAATTATAATTTTTTTAATAAAATGTTACAATGCATAAGAAATTGTTAGAAATAGTAAAAGGATGTAAGCACAAGTAAGAAAATTAAAAAGTCGCCATTTTCTTATATATTATTACAGACAATTTTTTTACATTTTGTTATACTTTCTTACGTATTGTTATATTTGTCATTTCAAAGAAGAGACTCACCCTCATGAAATCCTGGATTAATGGATTTATAATAAATTGTAATAAAACGTAACAAAATGTAATAAAATGTAGCAAACTGTAATAAAACGTAAAAAAGGTCCGAAATCCAACAAAAACGTACAAAATGGTACAATTTGTTACATTTTCTTATGTTTCATTACACTTTATTACATTTTTTATTTCCACTAGGGATACTATTTACCCTGGGCACCAGGTACCTTAGGGAGCGTTGACATCACGATCTCCGTATTTTGCGACCTCGAAAACGCCCAATCATCGAGTCTCGACGAAATATTTCATTAATTTTCCATGAAACTCCTGGATTCGACGTTGATACTGTTTACCCTGGGAACCAGGTACCTCGGAGAGTGTTGCTGTCACGATATTCGTGTTCAGTGGCCCCAAAAACCACTGAATAACAAAACTGGATTCATTTCCATCAATATTTACGAAGTTCTCATTTATTGTAGGATGTACACTTTTATAATTTAAGGTTAAGGGCTCTTTATTAAATCCTCTTCCCGGCCAGATTCTGGCAGAATCTGCCAGAATCTGCGCAGAAAATATTTTCAGAACTACCCAAAAGATAGTTTTGCGGCCAGATTATCCAGCAAATTTTCAACCAGGGGTCTCGTTTTATTGAATCGAGCTTTCCAAAATATCGCCAGCAGCGCTGGGTTTATCGCATTATCGAATCGTTTGAGCAGTGCATGTGATTTTTGAATGTATATCCACTGTATATATTGTCATGCAGCAGAGACGCGCATATCAATTTTCTGTATATATGTCCTGATAGGGAACGTGTGCAATTTTCTGGGTTAGTGCAGCGAGAGCAGAAAATATTTTGCATATTGAACTTTTCGCGATTTGCGAGCGTGCCCCAGTGCGTACCGGTGTATGCAAATTCCGGCGAAAAAATGTTAATGGAAGATAAATAAACAATTTTTGGTCGCTTCGTCGATGCGCGTGTGTGTTTGATGTCGCTGATTTAATTATGTTCTGTTCAAATGTTATCGTAATCAATTATTGCATCGCAATGCTCGTTACGAAGCTGCTCGAATTTTTTCTGAGTAAAACAGTTGATATTATAACGACGTTGTTATACTCCGCACGGAATCATTAAAGGGCGAAAAAATACATTCCTCATGAAAACTAATAAACGTCCAATTAAAATAGAAACAATCGCAATTATATTACCTACAAACAGCCGTTACCAACTATCTCGTACCGCGATATTATATAAATATCATATAGTTACAGTCGCAGGGCCGCTTGCTCATTACACGATAGGGTCAAAACAGCCGAAAATAAACCGTAAATTTATCATCACGAAATCTCGAGTAGATCTTCCAAAAGCGCGCGCGTGAACACAGTCGCATTAAATAAGAATCAGTAGGGTAAGAATGTGCCTTCGAAGCTCGAAAGCTCACTCTCCCCCGTTGACTCAATTCAGCAGCGATTTTCTTCGGCTTCTATCAGCTGCGAAATGGAATCCTTCCTCGAGTCGAGTCCCCCGAAAATGGCTCCCAGGCTAGTTGAGATATAGTGCGTGCGAAGGATATAGAGAGCAGAAGGCCGCCGCGGCTCAAGAGGGCGGCAAAAAAATCGCGTGATCCGACGGAACAAAGTCTGTCAGAACGTAATTAGGAGATGTTGAATGTATTATCATTCGCTGGCCGTGCACAACGCACGAATTTTCTGATCAATGTGTATGACGTCGTAGAATTGTAGATTTACGCCAAGAAAAAAATTCATCTGCTCTCGAAAAACGTGCATTGAAATAAATATGGGCTTAATATAATTCAGAATTTAACTTCATATTGCCTACTTTGGCCGTGAGCGACGATATTTATTTCAACACCTGTCGAGCAACAGTCGTCCTCGATTGCACAATGAAAAGTTCTATATTACAAAGGCAAGAATACCCTTTAACCTAATCTCGAATTGTAACTTGCCCGCATCGAGTGCGAGAAAAAGTAACCGTCAAAATGTTGATGCGGCAGCGCGCACCAGTTCAAGTTTCCAAACTCGTCGAGCCGGGAAACCCAAGTCTATATAATAACTTTGTATTACGTGGATATAGTCTAAGAATGATGTAGCACTGAGAGCACAAGTTTGATAATAGTTTTAATGGAACTTTTAATAATTATAAAACCGCAGTCAGGCGTGACCTACTTTACCATTATTGTTCCAAAAGTATCGTAACCCACAATAATTTTCTCGCAATATCATGCACGAGCTTCATGCGTTATTCAACTGAACTCCTTGTAAATATACTACACCGATAAGTCTACATCTTGCACAACAGTATAGTAGCCATATTTAAACAACTATTGCAGTTACAGTTACTTTGCCTTCGTCGATAAGACAGTACGCATCATCGCACAAATAAATCACTCCGCATATGGTTTAGACGTATTTTTTAAATGTTGCGTCCGAAAATAGAAACTCGCGAAAAGTCCATAAATATTTATTCTGCAGCAATGGTATCCTCTAATCCGTTCTATAAATCCGGAACTATCGAGCGCTGAATTTCCGGATTATACACACACGAATATACCCACTCCGAAATCGAATGCACTTGCTCGCATCCGACGGGAGCCTGACGTCCCGTTAAAATCGATTCTGTCAGGGCGTTGTCGGCTGACAGAACTAGAAAAAGAGCTACAGCTCTACGCATAGTTGCTTTTGAAAAACCGGACGCTGCTTTTAGAATTTTCCAACTCGACGCGTAATATAGCTGCCAAGGCAATTTGCAGTGTCGCGAAAAAGACAAACAGAAACGCGAGAATTTATTTTGTCCTTGTTGCTCCCTGTTGAGTGGAGGAAGTTTAGTTTCCTGGCTTTTAGCAGCGGTCCATTGAGCGACGCTGCCAAGTGCGTTTCCCGCGCCGGAAGTCATAATCTCGTCTGGCCGGACTAAAATCTCGCGACCGGTTGTGTACTGATGTGTTTGGCTCTGGTTTAATATCAACTTGCCTACGGCAGCGATGTTTGTTTTATTTACGCTAAATGATTTAATTTTTATATAACGCATATATTTGTTATTGAATTCGTGGAATGTTATTGGGCACCAAATTATTTTGAGATTATCGGAATTTGAGAGCCACTTTGGGCAGCTGGTCGATTTGTACATAAATCAATTTGTTTCATCGATAATTCCTTTATAAGCGAAAAAACCCTCCCGAAGTTCTAGCCGTTCCGAAAAAGAAAACAGCGATAAAGGGCGTGGGAGCCCGTCCAGAAAAAATAATAGCCGAAAAAGCAATCTTGATACATTTTTTTTTCCTAAAAGCGATACGTTCCACGCAAACAATTTGATATTTCCCCGGCCATTCAAGCAATTTCCCACAGGAGCGGTCTGGATGACCGATAATATTCTCCGAGCGATCTTGTAATCTCTCTGTATCTTCTTTTTTCCAGAGTCTGAAAGTGCAGATAATGATGGGTCGTTTTCCTCTTGTCAGGCGTCTCAGCTTACAGCCCACCTCAATGAGGAACGGCCAGGAGGATGGACCCCACAGACCTCACAGGTGCGTTTTATCGGGCTTATTCTTTTTAACCAATAAGAGTCAAGAGGTATTTCATAAGAATGTAGATTTGCATCTTACACTTACTTACTCAATTGAAGCTAATTTATGCAAATTTTATTAGTTTTATGTAAAGTCCTTTATTTAAAGCTGCAGCGGATTATCGCGTAAGTGGGGATTACATAAGTGAATGCGGATTACGAGTAGAAATTAAATTTATAAAAACATGGTCGGAAATTTGTCGGTCTAGCTTGAAACCCTCCGGATGCAGGTACTACGAAATTCTATTCACAGAAAATAAGTCGTAACATCAAACTGTTTACTCGAAAAAATGATTCTGCGGGCTGTCGAGCGAAATGGAAACTCTTTCTGCGTGAGTAAAGGCATAGTCAACTGTTTTTTTTTTTTTTTTTTTTTTTTTTTTTTTTTGGTATTACTTACGCGTTAATGCGTTTTACAGCATAATGTTTTGCAATAAAAAGTTTCAGTTTATTATCAATACATCTTCATAATAAATTTAGCGTTTTTTCAATAACCCTACATCTTCGGTGTTCAGTATTCATTGTCTGTTCTATCTCATTCAATATATTATAGCCTCCTGAAAAGAATCCCTCCGCATTCCCGAGCGAAATCTGAAAAGTCCTTAAATTTTCGGATCCTAGATACTCTTGCAGCCGCGGAAAAATCCCAGCCGAGCTCGACATCATCCTCAATTCGTCTCTCCTCTCTCTTCGAGTTCGTGTGAAGAGCGCACTGTAATCCTGCGAAACGAGCCTTGATTACTGGCCTCGTCGGCTCCCTTTTCCATTCACGCGCACATTCGAGAGCGGCTTATACGCTCGCGAGACTCCTCGCCCCTACGGCAAGATGGAGCTAGCGCGAGCGGAGGAAGAGAAAAGCTTCGTAACTATATAACCTTCGAGATGGCAGCTTTTTCTCGAACAGACCTTGTCGACGTCGTCATCTTTTATTTCATATCCGAGGCTTTAATTTCGCTGTGGCGCTAAGTCGCAAGCTCGGCGCGCTTTGTAAGCAGAGAGCCGTAATCACGCACACGAGCCCCGCCGCCACCAATGCTCAACAGATTGATCGACACTCAGTCGTGTTATATAAGTATAGCTCTTCAGGTCCGTAAGAAACGGAAGCGCGAGGATGAGACTTTTGATCCGGTAAATGCAGATACGACGTGTGAGAGTGAATTAAAAGGGATTTGTGTGCGAGCGGACGTTGAATGCATCAGCTGATTATGTTTTTTGCTTGAAAAAAAAATGACGCAATTATACAACTGCGAATATGGAGTTTCGTTATATGCTTTTTATTTTCGCTAATAAACGTTGCTGCGACAAGCGCGCACATCTTTCCCTCTCCGTTGATATCAATTAGCCGGGATTGCAACATTAATTAGTAACGCGCCTTTACAACCTTAATTATGTGTATATATATATATATATATGTGTGTGTGTGTGTGTGTTTACCAATAATCAATAACTAGAATTGCAAGTTTAGTTAAATTAATCCGTGTCGGTAATTCATTCGGTGGGCGCGAAATGGAAAATGAAAATTGCTGTACCATGTTCTCGTTGTATGAATATAAATCAAAAGGCGTATAACTCGCTGGAGTGTGACGTATATAGTCTTGCTTTAAAAGCGATAAAATATTTTGACTAATATGCAAACTCGAAATCAAAATTATCATTTATAGCACAGTGTGGCTAAAATCCGCTGTTAAGTCCCGCCTATCTGTAACTAAAGTAGTCGTTTTTTGCACCGTGTTTATAATAACTAAGGTGCAAATAAGGAGTACTTTAGTCACGAATAGGCGAGACTTGCGAATTTTATCAGTCTATGCTATGAAATTTTATACGATACTCTTGACTTAAATGGTTGAGTCACGTACCGTAATGTACTATCAATAACTTCGCATACATCAGCTTCGTATAAAGGCGCTAAAGTGTAAATTAACTTGTTCCTATTATAGCAATTTCATTATGACGCTTTTCGCGTCACATTATATTTGCCCTGAAACGAAGGAATGAAAAAGTTTTGAAAGTGTAGTTCTTCAGCATGCAAATGTATGTACATGTATGTACATAAATAAACATTGCCTGCACAGGCGAAGCAGTAACACCCCCAGATAATGCGACTGCTAGTCGAAGAAATAACTTATTTCCTACCTAGTTGCATATTGTACACAATACTTCAATATCATTTAGGTTAACAGTTTTATGGATGTTCAGTTATACACGGCGCTTAACGCCCTCGCTACACTCGTAATGTACTATTTGAGGCGTTTGAAGGCACGTATCACTGTTTAATAATGTCGGTATAGATATGCGAGAGTGAGTAAATATGTATACTGTCACAGACGCACACGTCTGCAACGCGAGCAGCGAGCAGGGTTGTTAATACACCTTGCATGGGTGTAGTACACGTATATTATACGTATAATATACGTATAATAAAGTATAATTGGCGACGCAGCTGAGCGGACGGAGCTCCGAGAGAAAGTTCATTAATTCTATTATTTTATTGTAAAAATCTACAAAAAAGGCTGATAGAACATTATTACGAGGTAAGTAAATTAATTTTTTACAATGTTTATATATATTTTCGCTAAAATTATGACGGTACAAAAATGGTATAACCTACTCATGCAATAAACATTAGTTTTGTCCAGATTATTTTCAATAATAAATAATATGAAAGCAAACAACTGTAAATGAATTATTTTGTTGATGAAACAAAATTTTTCAGTATGTAGTAGTTTTGATTATATAATCTTACCATATTATTGAGTATAGGTTATGCTATTCCAAAATTTTGTATTCGTGTTTATTGAAATTCATACCATGTAAATAGCCTTACAAAAAATAAAATTAGTCTACGTTTCCTTTATTTAATTGCTTTTATAGTAGGCTTATTGTACAATTATTTATATATTCTGCTTGGATATTCTAAAACATCTAAGTTACATTATTGAACGTACACTTTAAACTCATTAATATCATTTATTTATGCGAGTCTATTAATATAACATCAATTACAATTGCTTATAAATTACTCTAAATCATGTACATCATTCGTTGAAATAAGCAGCTTCATCCCTGCTGAAAATAAATACATACTTTTGTAATTATTATTGGTTCACAATGAAAACTTGTACTTTATCATGTAACAGTTGGTGAAAACAAAATATAGAAAGCGATTAATGAAAGTATAACCGAGTGGATGATAACGCCAACAATAGGTTATATGACTAAGTTATATCATATTTTAATCTTAAAAGTTTATATTATTTTATTACTTTAACATGGAGTCATATAAGAAAACTATATAACCTATTTTTGATGTTATCAACCGTACGGTACTTTCATTAATGGCTTTAACAAGTACAAATAGTATTGTTCAATCATTTAAAGTAACCAGACCCAAATTGTTACATGCCAAAGTAGGAGTTTTTATTGCGGACCAAAATTAATTACAAAACATAAGTAGTTTGATTCAGCTACTGTAATTTAACTGCTTATTTTGACTCTGACATTACAATTATTGATATTTTAAAGTGTATGTGTCTAAAAATATTTCGTAAACAATTTTAATTGATATTAGATTAATCCACTAGCAAAGATAAAATAATTATTTTACTTCATGCTAAATTATTTGTAAGTTCTGTTGTGTTTCTTTAATTTAACTTTTACTGGTTATCTACTTTTATCGTATAAGATGTAAAAGAAGACTTCATTGTATCATGGCAGGTTGATCAGATCTGGCGATTTTTCGCGAAATGTTGTTTCGGTGACTTGCTTCTTTTGTCCGATCATTTAATAAAGTAATGAGGTATTTGAACAATGTCAGTCATTTTAGGAACCGACTATGCTGGTTTTGCATAACGTTAATTAATATTTTTGGCAACAAGTCTGGTGACCCTGTATCATGGTGAAAATTGTTTACGATAGCTAGGTGTTGTACGAAACATAAACCACGATTTTTCTATATAAATTATTGTGACACTAATAAATCTATTCCTATCTTTATAGGAATAGATTTATCATTACAAAAAATGTCACAATAGCTTATATAGAAAAATCATAGTTCATGCTTCGAACAACAGCTAGCTATCCTTATAGGAATACATTTATCGTTACAAAAAGGGTCGCAATAATTTATGTA
>QLSS01000161.1:98927-109041 GCA_024372645.1 Trichomalopsis sarcophagae | reverse complement strand
CGATAAAAAGTTAGCCATGTTTTTTTTTGCATGCAGTATTTCTTTTAAAACTGTTGAAAACAAATATTTTCTTGACTTTATTCACACATTATGCAACTCAAAGTTTAATTATAAACCGCCTTGTAGGCAAGTACTAGGCGGAACTATTTTAGATAATCTTCATAAAGATTTACAAGAGAGAAAAAAAGAATTGTTTAAAGGTACAGAAAGTGTTTTGCTAGTTGATGGTTGGAGAAATAAAATCGTAAACAGAAAATTTTTAGTCTGCACACTACGAAACATTCACGTTGATCAAATGTTTTTAACATTTACGGATACATCCTTAGAACAGGAAGATGGTCAATCATTAGCTGACAACATAGAAAGAGCAATACAAATTGCAAAACAACACTATGAATTTGATGTTTTCGCAATCGTCACAGATAATGATAGTAAAATTGTCTGTGGTGGCAGATTGGCCCAAACTACAGGTAGTCAAAAATTACTGCAGTCTACTTGCTCTAGCCATAGCGGCAACTTATTAATCAAAAGTTTTGTTGATGAAGAAACGACGAAAAAAATCAAAGAAATTGTTAATGCATTCCACGATCCCAAGTTAGAGTGTATAATAAATAGATTAGGTGGCAAAAAACTTAAAAACTTTCCTGATACACGTTTCTGCTATCTGAGAGATACTTGCGAAAGCATTATAAACAACCTATCATTTTTACGAAAAGCATGTGCGATAGAGGATTTAAATATTCCCGAAAATGTTTGCGATAGTATATTTGACGATGAATTTCAAAATAAAATAAAAGTAATTGTAAGAAATCTTAAACCCATTTGCTAGTTAATCAATAAGTGTCAGGACCCAAAATATAACATTGCAGATGCCACACAATTTTGGTTATCCCTCAGGCTTCCCACAGAAGAATACAATGACATCATTAATATTAGGATAGAAAAGGCTCTTCGACCAGTTTGTTATGCAGCCAACTTATTGCATCACAAGTATAAAGGTTCATTACTTAATGAAAGACAAAGGAATTCTGCAATACAATTTTTAGAAGAGAATTTGGATGCTGCATCCTTGGAAGAACTTAAATTATTTTTTGAAAATAGAGAATATTTCATGAGAATTTCTGAGAATTGTCAGTCTTCTATATCGCTTTGGGGGCTGTATGAATTTCAGTTTCCAAATTTAGCAAAGTTTGTTCTTAAATTAATGTTAATCCCTGCTTCTACGGCATTAATTGAAGGACTCTTTTCGCAATGGACATATGTACATAATATTTATAGAAACCGCTTAAAAAATGAAAAATCTGCTGAATTAGTCGATATATATCATTCTTTAAAATTCATAGATCTAAAGTATGATACATTATGCAGTCAATCCTCTAAAATACTGAAAAGAAAACATCCGTGATTTTCCATTTGTTAAAATCTCGAATAAGCATACGCTCATGTTACTAAAGCTGAAAATATATAAAAAAAAATATTAATATTATAATATTTAGGTACGTTTATTATACAAATTATTTTGATGATTTGCCTGTCAATGTTTGTTATTAATAAATAAAGTTTTATTTAAGAAAGTAAAAATTGTATTTTATTTTCATATTTCAAATAAATACATATTAATTATTACAAATGAAACAATAAATATTGGAATGCTTTATTGGTTAACTCTTACTTCATTCATAGTTCTTAATAAAATAATTGTCTTAGTATTTTATGACGAATCAGGTACCATCAATGTTTATAATAATAGTTATATAATTCGCAATTATTTTATAATATTTCTTTTCAATTTTAATCCTAGCAGTCGTAACAGTTTTTAAGCAAAGTATTTTTTACAGAACTCGTATTAAATTTAACAGTATATTAACACGACTTGTAACATTGTATTATGTTATTAATAAATATTAGAAATAATATTTTCTTTTTGGGACTATCATTGCTTAATTACTGAATCTAAGTATCATATTTTTTAAATGATATTCTTACGCTACATAAACTTTCATAATATTTTTAACAAACTATGTTTGTTTTATCACGCTACTGAAATATAATACTCTGCGATCGATAACCCTTCTGAAAAAATCACGTGATTATTTTCAGTAGGGAACTTAACGTAAGTAGACTAAAAATCCTTTTTTTGTTATGATCGTAATCACATCCCGATTTGAAATAATTATTTTAATGTAGACTGCTACAAAAAAATTTATGCATCTTCATTTAAACACAATGAAATAATTAATTTACTATCTTTGGCTTCCTTACGATTCAAATCGGATTGCAACTTTAAAAATTTCAACATATCAATCTTCCTTGGTATGGCAGGAACATTAAGTAATTGAATAGCAAAATCAGATAATGATTTGTACTCAACGATAGCAATAGTCCAAAATCTAACTAAATCTATTGAATTATCGATTCTTGCTAAGCGTTCGAATACTTTAGTATTTTGTTTATAAGAAGCAAAGCCATCAAATGCATCGATAGATAAACGATTGTCAATGAAGCTCATCATAATATAAACTATAGGATCATGTTTCATAAAATAATGACCTTTATATAAAGGATTTAGATAATTCGATGTTAAAGCTGCACCGCTTAAAAATGTAAAAATAATTTGCTCGATTTATTTGCTAAGCTTAAAGGATCCATCATCAAAACATTTTAATATGTCTTCCGTAGCTTCGCCCAAAGAACATTTCGTTGAATGGAATTTTCTATCTAAGCAATCAATTTTCTTGTAATACATATCAGCTTTAGAAATGTCATCAGGACTCTTAATTGTAAAAGCGCCATGATCACGTCTCAACATATTTATTAATATTCACATGGAAGGAATCCTTGTGTACTATATATTGTCAATCTTACCATTTTCGGCTAACAAAGTCGATCCATCGTAAATTACGAAATTAATCCGAACTTTGCATAGATCTTTGCCAGAGTCTAACAATTTTACACATTCGTCACAGAAAACTTCAAGTTCGAATTTCACATCACATTCCTCTTTTTTTATCATAGCATAATCTACAAAAACATACTCTGACTTTGAATGCATGGCTAAACTTACAACATGAATAAACTCTTGCATCTCGTATGTTTGTACACTCATAACGTTAATGTAATCATAAGTAGCAATTTCTTTGCATAACTGATCACATGTGGATTTCAAAACTGATGTTTGAAATTCTTCAACCGAGGGTAGCTTAAAATCAGCATCAAATTCATTTTTTAAACAGTATTTCATAAGTATCAATTTTTTAAAAATTCGTTGTCAAAAAAATTTAAACGTTGGCCGACACGTAATTCATTGTTGTACCACGTAAACCACGCCATATATATTTTGCAGCCAATCATGTATACATGATTCAATTTGATCTACGTTATTAAGAAATTAATTCATAAATAATATTGGTAATATATACCTGGCCTTGATCTGACACAGTCTTCGGCACGTTCTCAGTGTTCTCACCATTGTCGTTTACTTGTCCTAAGGGCTGCGATGACAGACCTTTGCACAGTTTCCTTAACAAAATAAACATATTATTTTATTTCCTTCATTTAAAAAAAATGTATAAATAATATTCATCTGCGAATACACAAGAAAAAATTCAACAGTTAATTATCTTAATAAATACAAGTAAAAAATCTTTAAAAAAATGAATAAATCATCAAAGCCAAGATAAGTGTACACAAAAGGTATTAAAATTTAGCCAAATTCAATTATAGAAGTGTAGCAAATGTATGTTAATGATTGAAAAAAAATTAATTATGTGAAGGAATCATTACTTGTGACTAGCTAAGCTAGCAGCATCTCTCTTCGTTCTTTTCTGACTGCATTTATCGCACATAGCGCCGACAATTTTACCATCTGCATTGCGAACTTTAATAAAGCCATCCCATTCATCATGAAGTGATTTACCCATTTTAAGTATCTACAAGAAAAAGTCAAAGAAAAAAGTTTAGTTCAAAATTTAAGAGGTGTGCTGGTAAAATTATAAATGCTAAATAAATTTATAAATTGTCTTAGGTATACGGTTTTTCAGTCTGTAATACATACCAATGATACGTACAAAAGATACATATTCATTTTCATTTTGAGCATGTAAAAATTTTTTTCAAGCCATACTGATTAGTAAGCTGTTTATATATATATATATATATATATATATATATATATATATATATATATAAATAATCGTACAATAAGCCTACTATAAAAGCAATTAAATAAAGAAAACATAGACTAATTTTATTGTTTGTAAGGCCATTTAAATGGTTTGAATTTCAATAAACACGAGTACAAAATTATAGAATAGCATAACCTATACTCAATAATATGATAAGATTATAACAAAACTTGATATTATTATACATACTGCAAATTTTTTTCTCAATAAAATAAACATTTACAGTTGTTTGCTATCATATTATTTATTATTGAACATAATCTGGAGAAAACTAATTCTTATTGTATGAGTAGGTTATACCATATTTTTGTACCGTCATAATTTTTGCGAAAATATATGTAAACATTGTAAAGAATTAATTTACTTACCTCGTAATAATGTCCTATCAGCTTTTTTTCGTCGATTTTCACAATAAAATAATAGAATTAATGAAGTTTCTCTCGGAGCTCCGTCCGCTCAGCTGCGTCGCCAATTATACCTTATTATACGTATATTATAGAGTCCCGTCGTCTACTTTTTTCGCCATTCGACTCTGTCTCCTCTCTGTTCGTAACATTCTGTCATCCCTTGTGCGGAGATCACCGGTTTAGAACCCGGCTAAAATACAGATCTCTTCTCGAACTCACAGATACCTACATTACCCTCAGAACTCTACCAATCATTATCCCAGATCATACCCCCACATGAGTCCACAGACAAACGACCATGCGCGACGGTCTCTCTTCTGTGCGGTAATGCAGGTTGCGTCCCCGTGATGAGCTGGAACACCGGCGTGTGTAACCCCACTGGGCCCCACGGTTCAAAAAAAAGGCCACACGTAGCGGACTACAGTGCAACACTGCCTATCGGTAAGGAAGTTCCCGAGCCGAGGACGGCTCGCCTCAAAGGGGGGTGGTGTCACAGACGCACACGTCTGCAACGCGAGCAGCGAGACGAATCAGCGATAATAGTCCGCCGAGCCGTACTACGGTGCATAGCGTTTGAATGCATCGTAGACGTTAGCTCAGTGATTAGAGCACAGGCCTCTGGCTCTCGAATCCGCGAGTTCGAGTCCCGTCGTCTACTTTTTTGCTTTCGACTCTGTCTCCTCTCTGTTCGTAACAATACCGTAATATGTCAATACTATCAATGAAATTTGAGCAAAATTCTAATTTTTCATACTTCCATGAGTAACTATAGCGTGAAAGGAAGGTGAAAAGAAGTCGTGATGATTAAAGGAAAGAAAGCAAAGATGTATTTCAAAAGACACGAGGTGAACGTCTTCATGTCCTGAACAGAACTGAACTGCAGCTGCAGCTATCCTCGCCGAGTGGCCACTCGACCCGATCGTCGTTGATCGTTCTAAAAACGCGAATATTCCCACTCCATACTCACGCGCATACAATGACTCGACTGTATTAGAAAAAATTGAGAAAAATCTCGACACCTGCGTCGAAGCTGACCCCGCACTAATCCGTACCGCCGTAGAACAATAACTCGACCCCAAACCCAAACACCGCGGGCCACTTAGCCAGACTCGACCGTCCAGGCCTTGTCCGCACGCTCGGACCCGCATTGAAGCCAGATGTTTGCGCTCGAGAATCGAATCCGATAGATACACTTTCTCCGAGGAAAGTTATAAAATCGACTCGGCATTTCGTAGAGTCTCCCATTCATCTTCACAAAGCGAGACCCTTTTCCAATACCACACATTCGGTCAAAACGCACGCAACATTGTTATAAAATTATAGTCATTCGCCCAAGCCGAAGCCTGTAACGTAGGAAAAACTCTCGTTTTGTTTGACAAGCAGACAACCTACGTCAAGAACATTAATTACAATTTTAACCTTAAAATTACGTACGCACGCAGGTTGGCATCAATGAATGGTGAGCGTGAAAATAGTTCGTTTGTACGAAGTTGCGTCACAAGCCATGAATTCATTTCACGAACGACTTGACAAATTCAACTGCTACGAGCGAAGCAGACGATCGGTCTGATGCGACAGCTGGGGATTATCTCAGTGCTCATAACTGAGCATTGTTTTCTTTAGTTGTCTTTAAAATAATAGTTTAGTGCAATATTTATGTGATGAAAAAATTAATTTATTTTTACGATAAATATAATAAATATTACATGACAATATTTAAATTTAAATTATTTTCCCATTTCATCGTGGTGAGAAGTTTCCTTGTCAATCAATCTTCTGTAAGTCATTTTAAGCCTAGATATCATTAAATTTGTATTGTACGTCTCTAAAAAAAATACATATGTGCATAAACATATTGTAATATTATTTTACTTCGTCAACAGTCCTGGAAGGCACAGGAGAAGAATGCATTTTGAATAACTATGAATACGCCGTCTGTAGTACCTTTCAATTACCCACAAGCTCAAATGAATCCAATGATGCAGTTACCGAATGCACCTGTAGCAGCTTTGAACCAAGCTCTTCCTACAATAATGCAGCCCTCTCAAATGCAAACTGCACCATCAATTAGTCCAGGTAAGCTGGTTACAATAAAAATAATTTTTATCTAAATATGACGCATTTCGGTAATTCTGTCAAAAAAAATCAGTTTGATTAAGGATTATAATCATTAATTTTAGAAATCATTGGCAATAGCTGTCTTTGCACCAAACATACTTGTAGATTCAACCCCTTTCCGTACAGCTATAAATACATCAGAAATACGGGAAGATCAACAATCAATGAATGGTAAGGTAACTATTTATACACCTTTGAAAGCCTTCACATTAAAATTTCATTATAACTCCAATAACCAAAGTTGCTGCAGCAAAATCTTATCAAGTTTTCTTAATCAACTTTTGCTATGAATTTGCTTCAAATTTACTATTAAGAAATGATTTCTTTAAAACATTAAATTTCAAGATAATGCAGACGAATATTTTGTCACTTATTTTTTTATATTAGGGGTGTACAAGTATTCGAAAAGTCGAGTTACTCGATCGAAAAACTCGACTCGACGAGCTCGAGCTCGAGTACCAGGTCGAGTCAAGTTACTTGAATATTTTGAACTACTCGAATTTTTCGAACTATTCGAATTTTCTGAGCTACTCGAATTTTTCAGGTTACTCGAATCTTTTGAGTTACTCGAGTTTCTCGCACTATTCGAGATTATTTTTTAATCATATATTTATCAAACCAAATCAAAGTGAGAGCTCATAAAGCTTACACAGGTGAATTGTTTTTCGTTCGTATATATAAACTAAGCAATAAAGAAATTTACACGTTCAAATTTTTACCAAATTGCCAAGTGATAGAACATTTTTATAAGCTACTCAAAATTGACATTTATTGAATCATATGCCTCATAATACGTTAAAAAGTTATAATTTTACTATATTTAATAATATAACATTCAAATATCCAATTATTTAAGGCCAGATAATTTCGAGTAAATCGAAAAATCCGAGTAGTTCGATAAGTTCAGGCACTCAATTTTTTCGAGTACTCGACTCGAACTCAAAAAGAAACTCGTCTCAACCCGACTCTTTCAGAGCTTTCAGAAAGCGGCACTCGTAATATGCTCAAAAATCGTTAATTGGTGTTTTAAATATAGAAAAATCAGTATTGTAATGTAAGTTACGTAATAATAGTGTATTGTATTGTAAGTTACGTATGTTTGAGTTTCCATTAACGTATGTAATACGTTAATGGAAACTCAAACCTAAAACATTCAATTCTAGTTTAACGTTAATTACGTTTATTCTCTTTTTTTACCCTAACGTTTGTAAGTGAACAAATTGTATCGATACTGTTGTGAAATTATATATACTGGACCCTATTTTTATTTTCTGATGAAGCGTGATTTGTAAAATTAGAGAATATTTTCCAATACTGTCGTAGAACAAACGTTAACATTTATAAATTTGTAAAATTCAGGAGCATAAGGACATGACACCGTTGCAACAATGGATAACAATAGCCTATACGCTTGTGTAGAGTTTTACGGTGTAGTCAAAAATGCGTGTAGATTTTTTGTCTTTATTAAATATCTGTGTAGAGTTTTTTCGTGTAGCAAATATGTGTGTAGAGTTATTTTGTGTAGGGTGTAGAGTTATTTTTGTGTATAGAGTTTGTACGGTGTTAAGGACATTCGGTTCGGAACAAAATAGAATATCCGTATTATCTCTGAATATTTAAATTAAAAGATAGATTACATAACAAAAAATATATATTTTTTCTGTTTTATTATTTATTTTTGTTTTTAATCAACGCTTGCATTAAAACAATGGCTACGAAAAATATGTTCCAAAATGATAAATATATTTTTATTATTTACTTTTTATAAGTTTAATTTCATTGAAACTTCATGTTATCAAAATGGTTAATAAATAATTAATAAAAAATGAAACCGCTTTGAGTACTTCTCAAAGCGGTTTGAATAATATTTATTATAGCATTTAGCTCAATATTTTTATTAAGGCTGATAGTTATAAATATGCGTTTATGTGATATAAAATGTTAATGATAATCAGGTGATAATCAGGTGATAATCATTGAAAATTTACAATCTTTAATATATTTATTATAAGTTGTTTAAAATAAGTACAATTTATAAATCTATTTATCGCGTAATGAGGGCCAGTACTGGTGTTACCATCAGGATGATAACACGAAAACTCTGGCTGTGAGCTCCAATATTTTTGTTTTTCAATAATTTCATATTTATAACTATCAGTTTTAATAAAAATATTGAGCTGATATCACCTGATAATCAGCTGACGTTTTGGCATAATTATCAACTGTTTATCAACTGTTTATCAGCTGATTATCAGATGATTATCTGTTGATTGTCACCTGATTTTTTTCAGTAGGGCAACAACAACACCAATTACAACAACAACCCATTGCAGTTGCTTCGAACAGTAATGGAACCAAGAGAAAAAGCTTTCAACGTAGTGAGTACAATCACACACTTATATACATAATTTTTTTTTTTATTCACTTATTTTAGTTGTACATAATTTAGTTCTCAAGGTGCGAATGCAACTATTGTATTGGAAGCGATAGAAGAACACAATATCGTAATGACACAGCTGATCGAGTCTACAAACAACCTATCAGTTGCTATAAAAGAAGTCAATAATGATGATAGCTTCTTCCATGCCCAAGTTCGTAGTCTGCTGACAGACATATCTGATAAAATCAGTAAACTTCTAGACAAGGCGATCTAATAATATGTATACTTTTTTTACTTCAAGTTTTTATACGCATGTTCATAAAATTTTTTTCTAAGAATAATGTATTTTTAGATCACTATTATTCTAATAATAATATAATAAAGTTAATTAAAGCAAACAATTTTCAATGATCATGTTATCACTGAGATAATCCCTGGCTGTCATCGGACCGATCGTCTGCTTCGCTCGTAGAAGTTGAGACTATCGAGTCGTTCGTGAAATGCATTCATGGCTTATGACTCGTCACTTACTTAGATGACGAGCAACTTCGTGCAAACGAACTGTCTTCACACTCGCCGTTCATTGCTGCCAACCTTCATTTCCCCTTCCATCTGTATGGCTCCATTCATACAGATGGAAGGGAGCGTGAATATCACCACTGTGGCAATTCTGTAAATCTATAGTGCGATGCGCCTATCCGCGAAATCGTGTATGTTGGGAACGGGTTGGGTAAAATGTATTTTACCCAACCCGTTCCCTACAACGTGGTGGCCGTAGCCGCCCACGCACAATAGCCAAGCAGGGCTCGCCGTCACACCTTTACTCTCATATACACGCGTGCGTCTACCCGTCGGCTCTCACTCACACGCGCGCGCCTCGAAGCTCTCGCTTCTGACGTCGCGCCGTTTATCCGTCGGCTCTCACTCACACACGCACGCCTCCAATGCTCTGTGCTGCTCGCTCTCACAGCGAAGCGAACGACGCGTCTTCTCTCTCTCTCTCTCTCTCTCTCTCTCTCTCTCTC
>QLSS01000161.1:80792-98827 GCA_024372645.1 Trichomalopsis sarcophagae | reverse complement strand
TCTCTCTCTCTCTCTCTCTCTCTCTCTCTCTCTCTCTCTCTCCTGGTCGTCTGCTTCAGATGAGTCTCACACGCGTGTCGGATTGCTCCGTCTTCGAGCCCGATTTTCGACTGTTTTCTGACTGACTCCGTGTGAGTCTGGATATTTTCAAAAAATCTGGCCTCCCGCAGGCTCCACGCGCCGGAGCATTACTGCATGGCTCCTTAAAAAGAGCCAGGGAGACCGTTCAAAACCTGTAGCGTCCCGGAGAGGTTAGGAGCGCAGCGGAGCGATTTGGCAAGTTTCTGGCGGATTTTCCATCTTGGCTATTGGCATCCCTGCTCCTTCGTGGTGACGTCAAGACTGGCGCAAAATTTGAGCATCACTCAAGTGGATACCGCAATGGAACCAGCGGTTTGCTCCGTCTGTAATGACGACTCTACACCGCCAACGAGTACGTGCTCGACCTGCCGTCTTCCATGCCACACTCGCAGTTCAAGCAGAAAGATGAACGCAGTGTGCAAAAAGTGTTGGAAAGCAGAGACGCCAGTGACACCACCGCTTGAGACGCTCCCGCCAGAGACATCTTCTCCTGCCGTGGCGACGCCTGCAACCAAATCAGCCAAGCAGAGTGTCAAAACAACACAGAGGAAGCCATCCCCACCTCCTGGAAAACGTCAGGTGAGCGTTCGCGCCGGGACAGTGCTTCGAGCTAAGTCGGCGACGCTACGCGTCTTGCCCCACCAGCAGACGTAGCGCGCGGCGTCGACGCCGTGTGCAAAAACAAGGTCAGGCGATCGCGGCGACAGCACCGTGACGATCATCTCCCCTCTCCGCTCGAGCACGAAGCAGCAACAGCGCGAGAGCAGCCTGCCGTGCTGCAATACCTCTGCCGGGCGGGTCACCAACTCGCAGGAGCCCACTCCGCTCACATCAGCGTCGATTGAGGGCTCATCTGCACTGGACCCTGCAATCTTGCAGAAGAACAGCGAAGGATGCGCCACTGCGAGACACCAGCCTGCTAGGTGTCTCAAATATTTTAATTCCTGTGAGTACGATGGAGCTTTTCTTTCAGCGATTTGACATGCTCCAGGATCAGCTTGATGGCCTAAGGGCTCTCGTGAGCAGGGGTTCGGTGCCACATGGCGTCTCCTCTGCATTAGCAGAAGGGGGCGCTGTAGTCGGTACGGAGGAATTGAATACCCGTATCTCTGCTCTCGAGACCCAACTAGCTGATAACATCAGTGCGTCTAATAGACTGCTTGACGCCAACAAGCTGCTCCTGGACGAAAACATTATTTTTAGGGACGAGTTGCAACAGACAAAGCAATTACTTGAAAAGCTCCATCGTGCTAGCCAGGACCTTGACACGGACTCGTTGCCGGTTTTGGACTGCGGTCCGTTACTTGCTTCGAGTCCTAGTATTATTAAGCGTGATGCCACTGAGATAGTAGGAAACCGCAAATGCTCCTCTCCTAGGATGGCAACTACTGGCGAGGACACAGGAGCGGGGGGAGGCGTTGCTGAGGGGTGCGAGGTCATAATTCACGGACTCGTTCAGAACACTGATAACATAAATGAGAATTCTCGGGCGCAGCTGCCTTTGCACTGCTCAGCACCGTTCTTCCCGCCCTACAAATGAGCGACGTCGCCAGCACTCAAGTACTGCGCCAGCTCCAGCATGGACTGAACAGGGCTCAGAGCAATGACACGATCGGGGCAAATTCAGCGACGCGTCGAGGTGTGCTGCCATCAATCGTCGTCAGACTCGCGAGCCCGGGCCTAGTCAGGGAAATCATGCGAGCGAAAAGCAAGCTAGCTTGCAACTACCTGACCACAAACGACATCAAGCCCGGGGCTCTAGACCCGGAGACTGCTGCCTGCTTGACCGGAGATAAAGTAAATTTAAATGAAATGCTGTCCCAGGAGAAGTTTACCTTGTTTAAAAGTTTGAGGCCCATTGCACAGGGACTAGGCTTCAAATATGTCTGGCATGCGGGTGGCAGGTTCTTGGCTAGGCGTAGGGGGGGCGAGGCTATTCTTACCCTGTGTCAAGCCGGCTCGAAACGACCTCGACGACCGAGTACACGCATGACTGTCACTGAAAAGGACGAAAACTCTGATGCTACTTCAAGTAACAGACCTCAGTCGGACCTGACAAACAAATCAGTTGCAACTTTGCCAGCATCGATGCCACAACTATATCATCTGCATCAACTTCAATACAGTCGTTATCATCGTCATCATCATCCGGGCCCTCTATATGACTCGCGAGGCCCCCTGACAGTGCGCCGGGTACTGGGAGTTTATTGAGGGCGGGCTTCCTCAATGTGAACTCGCTCAGGGCTCGCATTGAGATCGTCCGAATTTTTTTTTGCGGAGACATGGCTGGGTCCGATTGTGGACAATAGCCTAGTTATCGTCGGGGGATTTTCCATCATTAGGCAGGATCGAAATGTAAACGGAGGTGGTGTTGCCCTATTTGTGCGCAATGGATTGAAAATCAAAAACCTTGCCTCATCTGATACTGTGGGTCTAGGAAAACCTGGAATCCCAGAGTACCTTTTTTGTAGCGTACAAAGGGGCGACTCACCTTCGGTGCTACTCGGAGTTATTTATAGACCCCCGAAAATTCCGATGCAAAAGGACTCAGACCTCTTTGATGTATTGCGGGACTTATGCGGCGAATATAGTCATAAGATCATAATGGGTGATCTGAACTCGGATTTACTATCTGACTCAGACGACGCTGATACTATCAAGCGTCTGTCCGAAGAGTTATCTCTTCAGATCATCCGGCATGGTTCCACACATTATACCTCATCGTCTCACACTGGATTGACCTTATCATGACCGACGAAAACGACACGATCTTGGATTCTAAGAATGAGTGGCTGCCTAGTTTCGGCAAGCATTGTGTCATACATGTCTCGCTAGACATCTACGCTCCCACGCCTACGAGTGACACTTTCTCGTACCGGGATTACAAGTGCATAGACACAACTAGTCTTGTCGACCTTTTGTCTTGTTGTGACTGGACAGCCATGAATTCCATCGAAACCGATCTGGAGGGCGCTTTATGCGTTCTTAATAATAATATAAAATTAGCAATCGAGGAATTGGCGCCCTTGAAAACGTTTTGCCCACGTAAGAAATATGCTCCTTGGTCTGGACCAGAGCTGAGGCACCTCATGGATAAACGCAATGCTACACTCAGGCGCTATGAGCGCACGGGGAGAGCGGAGCTTTTCGATGAGGCCCTTCGACTCACAAACGAGGTCGACATGCGTTCTGCTCAAGAGCGTGAGTCCTTCCTTCGCCAACGACTATCAGACGCCCTTGATGAAAATAGAAATATCTGGAAGGTAATGCGTCATCTCGACCTCCTGCCTGGGCGTAAGGAGGAGGAGTTTTTTGGTTTTACGCCAGGGGAGCTGAATGAGCACTTCGTGGGAGTATCGGTACCACCCCTCGAAAATATAGACAATTCGACGGACACTATTGTGCTTGCAGGCGAGGAGGGCTTTACTTTTAGCCCTGTTGGTATTGGTGACGTCGTCCTTGCTATATCACATTTTTCCTCGCAAGCGAGGGGTGTCGATGGTATTCCATGCGGGGTGGTCGTCAAGGCCCTCCCAATCATCGGCGAATTTATTCTTAATCTTTTTAACTGCTCCTTCGCTCAGGGGATCTTTCCGAGTATCTAGAAGCAAGCTCAGTTGATCGCGCTAAGAAAGACCAGTGCTCCTTCCAATGCTAAGGGCTTTCGTCCAATTGCATTGCTCTGCTTCCTCTCAAAAGTACTCAAGAAGATCGCGCACACCCAGATCACGGAGTATCTTAATAAAAATAATATAATCGACCCCTTCCAGGCCGGTTTCCGAAAACACCACAGCACACAAACAGCGTTAATAAAATTGACTGACGACGTACGCATGGCAATTGACAAAAAGAAGGTGACGCTTATGCTGCTGTTTGACTTCAGCAAAGCCTTTGTCACCATCTCACCTTCCAAATTACTATCTAAGCTAAGGCAGCTGGGGTTCTCTAGGGCAGCTCTCCTGTGGATTAAATCATATTTACAGGGACGATCTCAGATGGTAATTTCGAATAAAAGCGGAGCTTCAGAATGGCTTGAAACCAATCTGGGAGTTCGACAGGGTTCTGTCCTGGGACCCTTGCTGTTCAGCCTCTATGTCAACGACCTGCAAAATATACTCGACGGCAACACAATTAAACAACTTTTTAACGCGGATGACCTCCAGATCTATCGACACACCAACAAAGATAATTTCCTGGACGGCGTGGTTCGACTGGCAGAAGAGGCGCGGCTGGTTTCTGGCTGGGCGGAGAGCTCCGGTCTGCGGCTAACTCCGGCAAAACCAAGTCTATATTTTTCGGGTCCATGAAGAACGTTAATGATATTAAATCATGGAACTTGCCTGGGGTTCCGCTGCCGGACGGAGTGATCGTCCATTCAGTGAGACGGTCGTGAGTCTCGGTGTTGTACTGGATAGCAAACTGACTTGGAGACCGCAGGTAGATGCTATCACGAAAAAAGTAAATAAAGCCCTATATAGCCTGCGGTTTATCAGAGGCTGCACCACTGAGACTCTCCGCAGAAGGCTAGTTGAGACACTTATACAACCACACATCAACTACTGTGCAATGACTATCCTGGACGTGTCTAACGAACAACGAATACGGATACAGAGACTGAGCAATTCGTGTGTGAGATTCATCTTCGGGGTTAGGAGGGATGAACACATCAGTCCCTACCGAAGGCATCTAGAATGGCTTTGCACCGATTCCAGAAGACTCTACTTTGAGGCCATTCTATTATACAGAATAACCCGGATCGGTGAGCCTTCGTATCTGGCCTCATTGTTCAATAAACACAAGCCGAGACCCTCCAGTAGGGGAGTTCCTCCGGAGCTGAGCATCCCTACCGTGAGTACTGAAACCGGGGCTAGGGCCTCGGTTCTGGAACTCTCTCCCTTCTGCTCTGCGAAACCAGCCATCACTCGCCTCCTTCAAGGGGGCATTACGGCGGCACCTGCTGGCCACTGAATCGTGACAACTCTGAGCCCTCTGGCGCTGCATTTGTTCATTAATCTAGTTTTAATCTAGTCAGACTCGGCCCGTGGCCGTAAAAATTCTTCCAGTATTACGTAATTTTTCTTTTTTTTTTTTTTTGACTTCAAACGTGCAATATAGATAGGTCTTTGACCAAACCTTAAGTGTTCAACGTTGTACTGGAGAAGTTTAATGTGATAATTAAATATGACAAAACGTGATCTTATGTGATTTAATGTGACAATAACTTTTATATATTTGTTAGACTGTATGCGACACAGTCTTTATGATCTTTATTATATTATTTTTTTTGCTTTAGCAAATAAAGACCTATCTCTCTCTCTCTCTCTCTCTCTCTCTCTCTCTCTCTCTCTCTCTCTCTCACAAATTCACGAAGAGATGATGAACCATCATATTCACTAACTTTCAATTTCAATCCAGAATCTGTTCCCGAACGGATATGTTCAGTGTTCAGTAAAGCGGGATTAACAACAGAGGTTCCTAACCCTAGTCTATTCTGATTTGAAGATAATCCCACATTATTGGCTCTAGTCTTATCTGTTTCTGTTATGTGTGAATGTGTATTTGTATTCTGAAAACGACTTAACTGATTAATTTGGCGTTGCTGTTCTTGCTGTTCTGCTATCAGTGCGTTATTCAAGGTCCGAAGTCTCGATATCTCCTCATTCAAATCCACCCTCTGTTCCCGGTCATTGAACAATTCTCTTCGAACCAATTGATCTTTCAGACGTTGATTCTCTGCTTCAAGTTCCTCATTGCGACGTCGAGCTTCCAATAGTTCTGTGTCTCGAGTGTGAAGTTCCCTTTGTAGGTTGAAAGCATCCTCACTGCATTGATCGCGTTCTTGAGTAACTTCCTCTGCGCGTCTCTTCCAGCTTGTTATTTCCATATTTGCTGCAGTGAGAGACGGTTGGGGTTCCTCAGTTAGAAGAGTTCTCGAGGATGGAACTGGTCGAGTGTTGATTGGTGTTCTTGAAATTGTTGACATCTTGCCGGAACGTAAAAGCATGAACCTTTCACTAGATCACTTTTCGAAAACACTATCCCGGACGAACCCCCAAAATGTTATGACCGGGTCCAGGTTAAGAGAATAATGACACGTATTTGTAGAAAAGCACACTCGAACTCAGACTCTTTATTCAAACGTGAACACAACTGTTCTCAACAACTGACAGAACCAGGCTGTCTATAAACAATAATATCCGCGACGTCGTTGATCTCGTTGCTAAGGTAGCTATGCGCGATTCTTGGTGTTCGAATCGCGCAACGTTCAGGCTCGATCACAACAATATTCATGTACATCTTACAAATATTCTATATACGTAATACGAAACAAAAACAGTTTGTATGTATACTATAGATTTCTATACATAAAAAACATTGCAGGGAATATCTGTATGTTAATAGTTAACATATGAATTTCATGGCTATCGTGCGTAGTGTTGCGTGCAGATGGCGTTTCTCTCGTACCGCCTAACCTCAAAATCCGTCATCCTCTTTCATACAAAAAATATTCTTGAGGGTTTATTTATCATGAATAATCAATAGATCATTAATAATAAAACGAAAGCAACTGGATATACCTAAGGAAGCTTTCAAAGTGCCTTTGGAATGATATAATGTCAAAATTCAAAATTTTATCTTTCATCGGCTTTTTGGTCCTGAATACAAGATCTGATAGTTCTAGAGATAAAATAATAAGTGTGATTCTAACTCATTCAGCAGTCTCTGGCATTTCCAAAATGGTATATGTGAACTCCTAGTTTATCAGTATTAGTTCAAAAGTTATTGGAAAAATTCAAATCTGAAAAAAGAATGATTACGATATAATGTTTAACACACTACTGAAATTTTCCTATAACTTTTGATGTAATGGTGATAAACTAGTTGACATATACCATTTTAAAAATGCCAGAGGCCGCTGAATCAAAATTTTGAATTTTGACATTATTTACTGCACTGCCTGAAAACAAACAGAATGCATTTGCGTATTTGATATTTAAATGTCAAATACGCAAATACATTCTGTTCGCTTTCAATTCGATGCAGCGCTAAGAGGCAATACATCGAGTATCTATTGTATGAAAAAAAGGAATCTCGCGAAAGCTCTCAATTCCTGGCGTGAATGCATCGACATTTTCTTCTATACATAACGCTGATTTTCGTTCTCCTACAGTCTCTTTAATTAATTGAATTAAATCAAGCAATCCGCACGGGATGCAGATTCTTCCGCAGCCAGGCAGCTGATGCTGCGACGACGGCGACAGCGGCGACGATGACCTAGATCGTGAACGTTTTACAAGAGGAAATGCGGCGGTGGCAGTAGCGGCCGAGTTGCATCTTATAAGGCACGCGGAGAGTGAAAACGTCGATGCCTTACGAGCTACTGGGGAGACGTGAAATAAGACAAATCCATTAGGCTAGGGCTTTTGTTTGTAGCTGTTTGTTATTCACTGTGCCAGCGAGAATTCGAACGCAAATTGTTCTTTAATCGGATTGAATTTATTAACGCCAACGAAACGGAGACATTTCAGCGAGAGCGGCGCGCTAATTAATTAATGCGAGTATTCGACAAGGACGTTTTGGAGACTTAAGGGGGCATCAACATCTTTAAATAAACAATTAAAATTTGTCATAAAAATTTTTTTAACAATTATGCGGATGAACTAACTTTGTTCTACTATTAATAGATTTACTTACATTTTACTTATAGTAGGGAGTCTCTTCTCTTCGAACCCATAGTTCATTGACCGTAAGATTCCAAGTGAACGGATAAACCAAATGAGCTTAAACTCAAGGATATTCTTCAAAAGTAGATTAATTGTAATAGATGAAGGGATTTAATTATAAATATTTTGATAATTTTTTATAAGCATTTGACTGATTCTTTAATTAATTTTTTATAAATGTTTGCATATTTTTAATGTAACATTTATTTTTATTTGAATCCCTTTATTCTTACCATAACTTATATAATTTTTTGAGTTTGAGCTCATTTGGTCCATCCCTTCACTTGAAATCTTACGGTCAGTGAACTATGGGTTAGAAGAGACTCCATAATGTAAGTATAGACCATGGAGGTGTCAATAGGTTCTACACTGGTAAAAGTGTAAGTAAATATGTCTATTAATAATAGAAAAAATTCAGTTCGTCCCCAAAATTATTAAAAACTTTTTGATGAGAAATTTTAATTGTTTACTTGAAAGTGTGGGGGGGGGAGTGCATGCCTAAGAATGTATAAATGGATACAACCTTTTTTATTAAACAGGGAAGCCGAGAGTGCATTGAAAGGCTTCGGGTGAATTCGTATCGCATCCGCATAACAGTATATTTTCTCTCTTTCGACCGTTATAGCCAGCCAGATGCAAGGAGATAACCAATATTTAAAAAAACTACGTGAGCAGCTTGTAAAAATGCGATAAAACATTTTATTTAACAATAAAGGAGTAACTGAGATGTTTCTAGCTAGCTTAAGATGAATTTTGACCCTCAGCTGGATAGATTGAATTAAAAAACCGCTGCCAATTCTTTGACACGTAGCTTCCTTCAATAAAATTTATAGTTCAAATAGATAAAATATTGTTCAAATATACAGTATATTACCCTGGTAAAAATTTTCACCATAAAAATGGTCGGTCCGCGGAGTGATGGCCAAATTTGCTCAGTAGTGGATACTGTCAAAATTGGCCAAGCGTTGGCCGATGCCTGTCGCGCTAAACTGGTGTGAAAAACGTTCGTAAAATTATAACATTAAGTTTTAGATGAGTGTAGGCTAATTTAAATAATCGTAGAACAAAATATATTGCATAGTTATTCCTGTGCGTACAGAAATCAAATTACAAGAGTATTTAAATTTTCATTGAATCGGGGTTGTTTTTATACGCTATTATATATACATGTATAGGAGCGTGTACGTGTGCTGGTTCAGCTGATATTGTATAGTTCGCAGCTACTGACTCCGGAGTGCGGAGCATGCGCAGTGTAATTCGGAGCGAAGCGTGGATAGTGTCTGCAACGGAAAAACTTTCTTACAGTTGTGTAATTGCAGTGCTTTTTATAATTTTTAATAAGTAAATCTTTGTGAAACATGGATAACACTGTTAGAAAGCATTGCAAGAAATATTACCATAGAAAAAAGACCAAAAAACTAGACATAAAAATTCAAAAATGTACTGAAATGTAAATGTTTTGTAAATTATCTTTTTCGTTTTAATTTTTGTTAAACCCAATCGTTAATCTAAATAAATAATCAGCATTAATAAAGACGCGCGAGGACACGCGTATTGACGTATTATCCGTGCTCATAGCCTAAAATTCGAATTCATAAAAAATATAATTTTATGTAATAAAGTATGCTGTTATTATTCTAATAGTTTTCTATTAGTAGAATAACGATTATAATGTCATTACTTGAAGCATAAACATTGTAAATCATATTTATTTGCAATTTTTTAATTTCACCATCGGTCGGTCAACTGCCGTTCAAAAACCGTAAGAAAAATAACGGCATTTTTGGCGACACGATACTGAAAATGTCGGCCAATCCTGCAATGGTTGGCAAACCGATGGTAAACGGTTGTTGAAAATTTTTACCAGGGTAATGATTTTTAAAATACTTTTAATCTTATTTATTTTACATAAGGAGCACCCGTCACAATATTAAATCATATAATTTAAACCTTAATATTCTAAATACCATAGGGTCCTCGTAACCTCATAAAATCAGGAATTGTCTTAAAACATTCTGAACTTTAGTTAGCCAGTTATAAGGTTTAACAGAAGCAGTAATTTTTAGTTATACGGGGTATACAGGATGAGAGACGAAGAATTTGAATCCTGATATCTTTCAAACTAAACGGTTTTATAAGCTGCAAAAAGAACCTAGCCGAGGTGATCAAAATATCGGTATTTTCCCAAAATTTCAACTTAATTAAAGCCTTTTTACTCCCGTAATCGTACGACATAGAAAACCCCTGCTTCGCTCGGGCGACAAACCTCCCATTCGTTTGGAATCAACTTTTGCGACCTTGTATCTAAATATACTATTACAATTTTTACGGCAAGTAGATATTATCGTTTTCTATCATCATGATTTTTTTCAAAACGTTTAATTATTTAGTTTTAAAGATATAAATATATTGTATAGATCATATTATCGAAAAAAAGCAAAAATATTTTTTCGAAAATCAAAAAATGGCAATTAAATGGTCAGAATAAAAAAAATGTTCCCGAATTCAGAATCAGCAAACATATATGCATGCCAAATTGCATTACGATCGATCTCTTGGTTCCAGAATTATGACGGTATACGTTCATACACATATACACACGTTTTCTAAAAACGCATGATTGGTGCTTCAAACACCTCCAAATGCGTTTCTATGAAGTTTTAGAAAAACTGAAAATGTTGCTATTACAAAGCTTCCTCTTAGGAGGTCGTTTTATATACTCGAGAATCTTATTAATAACAATAATTTTGAAAGTAATTAACTCTTTTTTCTCGATGCTTTCAGGGGCAGCAGACACGGGGAGTCGGCAAACGGGGGCAAGCCGATAAAAGTGATCGTCCTGGGCCTGGCCAGAGTCGGCAAAACAGCCCTGATCTACCAATTCCTCTACAACAAAATACCGGACAAGTACAAAGCGACGGTCGACGACTCGCACTACGCGACCTTTAACGCGGCCAAGGAGAAGAAGATCGTCTTCGAGATCCTCGACACCTCGGGCTCGCTTGAGTTCCCCGCGATGCTCGACCTGTCTATCAAGCAATACGACGTCTTCGTGCTCGTCTACGACGCCAGCGACCCTGGCACCTTCAAGAAGGTCAAGGAACTGCGCGACCAGATTATGCGCACGAAAAACAAGGCACCTATCGTCGTCGTTGCCAACAAAATCGACCTGTGCGACGATAAGGAACTGGTCAGTACTCTATATTACGGACTCGATTAATCGCGAGCACACATAATACTGTAGTAATACATCGTTGTACAGAGTTTACCGCACGAGCCTATAATTGAGCGTGGCAACTGTATGAGCAGAGCGCTAATTGAATTACAAAATAACTAATTCGATCGAAATTCCCCAGCCAAGCTATAGGAACCGCCGGAATGTATCAGCCGATTAATCATCGACGGCTGCTGCCTCCGAGTACCTCGGTATCTCGCAATAATGAATCGAATTATACGTTTCAGGCATCTCGTTATAGTCGAGGGCTTCAGCAAACTAAGAGCGTTGCCGAGTTCGCTGATCGCGTCTTACCGCGACCTATTAAGTAGAGCTATTCGCGCGCGCGAGTGCATCACTACTCGCCTAATCGTAATTTTCTGCTCCATATAATCGTACTTACACAACGTATGTATATACCGGTCCGCTTTTTCCGTCGTCGTTTCGTACCTATGTATATGTACCGCATACACGTATAGCGATGCGGGACACGAGCGAATTCCGCGGCCGAGTTCGAAAGCGCTCGTTCGGCGAATTGAGCAAACGAGCTTTGTCTCTCGACTGCCGCGAGTTTTGCGTGTTTGCTTTGATCAAGCTGCGTGCCTGCGCGTGTGCAGTACAGCTCTTCTGATGCACAGAAGGAAGCTTCTCTCTGCGTATAGCAGTACGTGTCTAACGCACTTTCGCACGCGTCATCTTCCCGTTGCCTATAATTTGATGTTTATATTGTACGTTAAAATGATCCATTAGCTTGATTGATGCAAAGCTTTCATTGATGCATAAGAAAGGCATAAAAAGCACATCCGTTTACCCAGCGTGTGCGGCATTTACGTATATTTATATCTTGCCCGAATGGAATTTTGAAGCGGATCAGAATTGAGCGGCCGACGTCAATTATCGTACCTCGCAATGGCGTTTTTGTTCGCGCTAATTTTTTGAAACTTTCTTTAGAATTACTCTTCCGCAGATAGGCCGCGCGAGTCGAGATCAATTCTCTCCATAAAATTATACGCGCTTCCGATGTCATTTATAGAGAATGGAGCTAAATGTCCAGAGTCTAAATCTCTCCTTTCCACGCGTGTTCACAGGAAGAGGTCAAGGCGAATCGTGAGCTGGTCCAGCAGGAATGGGAGCACGGATTTGTCGACGCATCCGCCAAAGAGAACACAAACACGTGGAACGTGTTCCAGGAACTGCTGAAGCAGGCGAACATCGAGTACGACTTGCGGCCGGCCCTCAACAAGCGCAGGCAGTCGCTACCGCCGCCCCAGCACAATTCGCGCGCCAGCATCGCCCAGGTCCAGCTGTCGCCGGCCCAGCTCCAGCACCTCGAGCAGATCCGCGAGAACTCGGACCGCAGCTCCGAGAAGGGACGCAACTCCTGCAGCGTCTCGTAAAGTCCCCCATCCAGCTACCTACCCACACAGTTCTTACATGCGATCTCATTCACTCTCCCCCCCCCTCTCTCTCTCTCTCTCTCTCTCTCTCGCTCTCCATCTGTCTGTGAGGACGCCCCTACTTGTCGTGTGTCTAGCCGCCATCATCTCTGAGCCCCGCGCGAGGATGCTGGTGCGCGCAAGAATGAAATCACGCCGAGAAAGATGAGAGATTCGAGGCGCTCTGAAACTGGATATAGCAGTATTTACGTTCGAAGAAAACCGGAGAATTGGGTTTTGGAAGGACCATTTTTGCTTCTTACAATATAATTCGGTGATTGCTATATTTTGCTGATAACAGTGCAACGCAAAAACAAATTATTCTTTCCTCGATAAAAGAGAAAACGGTGGGAAACTCGTAATCTCAAGTGAATTGGCGGCGCGGTTCTCTTCGTTTCGCTCTTCTTGTATCGAGTGCGGGTTGTCGCGCATAGAGAAGTCGAACGAGACAAGCCAACTTTTATTTTGTTAGATGTATCAAAAATAATGATGAAGCAGAACTGAAGAAATTCTCTACTTCATTCGATAATCCGTGTTCATCTGTGTGTTTCTCTACTCATATATCGACACCAAGCTTGGCGAGGGGCGATCGAACTAACTAACTCATACAGCGTTGTGAGATTTGTGTACGACGCGTATAAAATGTTCAAATGAATATAACGCGTATCATCCCCGACATTATGTATTTACTTTGTACGAAAATGACGGCGTTATATTGCGAATAATGTCGCTGTGAGAGATGTTATTATTCAAAAATAATAATATGTTCACAGCGATCACTCGAGTGAATTTATACATGTGTAGCGCGTATGTATTAAGCCTGATTTGCTAACCACTCTCATACTTTCAACGATAAATCATATCGATGTTGTTGTAGAAGCAAACTTCCTAAGGACAGTGTGGAATGTCATTAAATTATATTATTTTTCATAAATACACTGATATATAAACTAAAAAAAAACAAAAATAAATACAAAATACTTAATCAAAATATATAGTGCATGCACGAAGTGCTATTGCGAAAGTAATCTAATGACAAATCACTTATGTTATAGAGTACGATCATGATATCAAATATGAGAAAGCGTTTCAAAATAGATCAATTTATTTACTTTTTTATTTCAAACGTTCTTTTTATACCGCAATAAATATTCTTGTTCTGAGTACGTTACGAAATAAATTCATATCGGCGTAGAGAAAAACCACCCTACAGTACCCAGACTATTTTGGTCAAAGCTTTTTATTGATAGGCTGTAAAATTTAATTTTTAATTTCGATAATATTGTTTCTTAAATCGTTATTTTGGGGAAGCTTTTCGATATTAGCATATTGCTTTCTTTAAACTAGGATTTATGTAATCATCGAAAATTTCTTTTGAAAACGTAATCTACAAAATCGCAATTTAAGCCCAAACGATGCTTTAGAGCTTAACTTATAATTATATATAATGAACGTTATATGTATTGATAATAAATGAGAGCCAAGCAAAACTAGAAACAAATTTGAAAATATGACTATTCGTAAATTACAAAGGCGGAAGTAATAGGGCGCGATAACTTTAATCTGATCAGTGGCTTCGGTCACCGAAGGTTTCGACATGTATTGTTACGTTCCTGATTATTATATTATAATAGTCAGGACATAACATCGTAAAACTGTTCAGCGTGTACTTACATGTATTCGATAAAAAGCAATTGAAATTTTATTTCATATTTTTCAATATGAATTGTACTTTCAAATGTTTTAATTAAATATATATAATTACTGATTATGTATGTGTCCAAAATGCCTAAAAAGCGAATTAAATCATCACTTGATGGTTTGCATTGCAATTTTCAACAAACAGCATAGGTTTTTATAAATGAACTAACGTACTAAGTTTATGTGTAATAATAAATGTATTCGTTACTAATACTTGTATTTGTAAAGTTGATTTTTTACAAAAATAAATTTTCATTTTTGGAAGAATGAAAAAGACTGAAATAATACACCAGATGAAGAGCGATACTTGAATATTTCATGATCTATATAATGAACCGTTTTTCTAGCTGTAGAATGAGATGGCGTGAAAATACACTACGGTCTTCATTTACATGTGGATTTTCAGTTATTCGCAAATTTTTCATAAAGTTATGCAGTCGATTCAGTAGATGTGTGGTGAATAATACAATTTTGTGATTTCTCGTAACAATTGTACTGAAAGTGTTATTCAAAATATAATACGTGCAAGTTTGTCTAAAAGCAAGAAAACATAAGAATCGATATGTATATTATAGACCTTAGAAACCTTGCATTGTCTGGCATAAATAAATATTCACTTGTTATACTTGCCGAACGGATTAAAAACTTTATTATGTGTAGCGAAATCACGAATTACAAGCGTTATTATATAATACATAGAATCAATATAATCAAATAATTATGATTGTATTCTTGTAAATGAAAATATTTGTTATATAACATTAGGAAATATTTAGTTTTGTCAAAATATCAAAAAGAAAAAGAAATAACCAAATTAAAAATGATTAGGTGTGTGTTAATATTATAGATAATTGATCAAATCAAAGATAGATAGTTTTAAATACAAATGTACTTATACATGTACACCTGAACATGATTTACATTGTAAAAGAGTGTAATTGTATAAGCTTAGAGGCTCTTTCAACTTTTAAAAAAAAAAGCTAATTTATTTCATGTACTCGTAAGAAAATTAGTATAGAGCGATAAAAGTTATCGATCTGTTTGGTCCTATAAAATTACCCACTCTATGCATAACTATTCATAACTATTCGAAATTATTATTCATAAAAAGCTATTTCCGTACAGGTGATCAAAGTATGCGTGTACATACACGCACATAAGAAACTTTATGATATACAGTCACATTGATCGTAAGAAGCTGGACTTCTCGGAACGACCTTTAAAAGAGCTACATATTTTTAAAGGAAACAATCAAGCCAATGTGCGCACCTCAAACCATTTCCCCAAAAATTTTCACCACATTTCCCAAAATTTAATTCTAATGTGCAATCTACAAAACGGGTAAACGAAGAAAATCTCTCAAAGCGGTTCCAGAACAGTGAAGCTTAATAACATGAACGCTTGACCGACAATACCAACCTTTTTTTCTTATAATTTCTTAATTCCGTTTCGTTGCTTTCACGCTTCAACGGTTTACTTTACTTTTTTTGCTCGTCAGAACAAAATTATGTAAATGAAACTATCTTTCGTGTTATTAAAGCGCTTTACTATTCTTGAGCTACAACTTTAATCTAGTGCAGTTCAGAAATATAGATAATTCTATAAATGCCACTACATAAACGTAAATTCTATCTAATGCAGTCTATGCAAGAATATATATTTATTATGAATGCAATTTCTACTGTGAAAAATTATATTCAGGTTCAGGCACTATAGCTATAGTCCAAATTAAACGACTACCTTATAACTTATAACTATACAAGCGAGTTAATACACCAACTATCATAAAGAAGAATGGCACAAAAGTGAAAAAAGTATTCTTTCTTATGTGTATTATATACCACTTATGCGACATTTATGCAAGAAATTACTTTTTATGTAAAAATTCAATTTTCGTCTATCGCTGAAAACCAAAAAATACAGATAGGTATTGATTTTCGACTTTATGCTTTTTGAACATTAATAAAAGCTGTCCAACACAAATAATATTATGTAACCTATCATATTTTAATAGATGATACTCTGAGAAAAATCGTAGCCTCATATAAGAAGAACAACTTTTTTGTTGGCTGAATATACAAGTTGAGCTAAATTTTCAATTTCACGATCTTTAGTGTGAGCACCTTCTCTATCGCGCCCGTAAATTTAATTGAAATGTACCAGACGACAGTATAATAAGGCCTTCATATGTGATAGAAACCACCTTCTGTAGTAATATAGCAATTTTACCCGTAAATTCTTGTCATCCTTTATGAAAACTCGCGGTCCGTACGGCGCTGTAAACGTATGCACGTGTACATAGAAAGCAAATTAGTCAAATTATTCCGTGGTTATGGCTTAAATAAATTTAATCGACTTAATTAAACAAATGTTCTCTCATTAATAAGCGCTTGATTGAATGCTTTAATTATGAATCTTACTATATGTATAACTATATATTACACTACACAAAGGGTATTATAGTTTCACCTTTATATTATACGACTCAAGAGTTTTCATTAAAGTAAAAAGTTGTGTTTTAACTCAAGCTTACAACTTTGCATTGAAAATATTACGAATACACTTTTCCAACATACTTACTTAAAAACAATACATGAATTACATGACTTGAAATCAATCTAGAAGCGAGAGTTATATATTTATGACCCATTTGAATATATTACATTATTCAATTCATTTGAAAATGTATTATGAGAATATTGCAAAATTTTTTAAAATTTAATTGTTTGTAAAGAATTTAACAATAATTTGCCATTTTTCATATAAAATGATAACATATTGCGAATTTATAAAGATTTATAATTTTAAGGTATAATATTCATTAGATTTATATAAAATCATCAATATTATATTAGCAACGGAGTTTATTCTTGATTGGTTGATAAACAAAAAAATAGGAATTTAATTCATTTTTGTAGTCAAAGGAAGAAATAAATTCTTTTGTAAATAAAAATACATTGTTTTTTCTTAACCCTAACTATCACATACTGTAATTATATTGCTACCTCCTAGAGAAAGGATTCTGCATTCAGGAAACACAGTTATTTATTTTCTCAAATATTACTTACTCCTAAGAGGTAGCTTTGTAATAGTAAAATTTTCAGTTTCACTGAAACTTCGTAGAAACGCATTAGGACGCATTGGAGGTGTTTGGAGAACGAATCATGCGTTATTATAAAATGTCCGTGCGAATGGCTGTGTGTGTGTGTGTGTGTGTGTGTGCGCCTAAGGAACCCAAAAAGTCGGTCTGGTAGGTGCTGTGTGCCTTCAAATTTCAATTTTGCTCACTTAGACCCCCAAAATTGTCCAGTTTTTTCTGGATTTGCACATATATCTAAACCAATATAGTCAAATGCTTCAAAATTTTATTTGGCGATTTACCATAAAATAAGCTGCTGCTAAAATTTTGAACGATTTCGTCGAGCGATTCTCAAGTAAAAAGCTAAAAACTAAAAACCGATTTTTCTTAAAATGTTTGCTATATTATAACAATATATTATTTATTAGACCTATAAATTTAGTTGGAAGAAGCTACGTGCCAATGAATTAGCAGCAGTTTTCTAATAGTGACTTAAGTATGGCATTAGAAAATATGGAAATACAATTACCAGTAGCAAAATCTCTACCACGGACCAACGTACTTGTGCTCATTTCTTGATAGGTATGTGTGTGTGCTCGTTTGTATACGCCTGAATTTTACTCCACAAAGTCTCATTTTCTTTGGTTTTACTAGTGTTGTGGGAAAACAGTCTGTTTTTACATTTTGTAGAAACGTTTTTTTCTATGGTTATTTTTTAGTTTTAAGATTTTAGTTTTTTATTTGAATTCCATATATATATATATATATATATATATATATATATATATATATATATATAT
>QLSS01000161.1:48145-73933 GCA_024372645.1 Trichomalopsis sarcophagae | reverse complement strand
CTTCTTTCTGACCATTCGTGTGACCTTCTTTCTGACCATTCGTGTGACCTTCTTTCCGACCTATTCCGTGATCTTCCTACTGACCTATCCCGCGACCTACTTTCTGACCTGTCCCCTGACCTTTTTTCTAATCTATCCAGTGACCTTCTTACGGATTTATGTCGTATGATCCTTTGTGATCTATTCTGTAACCTGCTTCCTGATCTATCCCAGGACCTTCCTCACAAAGTGGTCTGTGACCTTTTTGTTAATCCCGATTGTGATCTACCCTGTGACTTTTGTCGTGTTCCAGTACATAACTTATTTAGTAAGTAAGACTTCTGATGTGATCCAGCACGTAAGTCGTTATGAGATCCAGCTGAAAAATTTACACGTGAATTATCCCTTAACCATTCTCGTTACCAAGAACGCGATCTTTGTGATTGATAAAGTGGCCTTAAATAACGAAAGGAAGCTGTGACTCACTTGATTGATTATTATCGAGTGATAGTTTATTGTTCTTTCCTTGACTATATGAATGAATAGCTTCATCAGTTAATTGCTGCAGGGACACCAAGGGATTCATTATGAATTTATTATACTTTTCACTATATGTTTTATTTTGTTTCTTTTTTTTAACCTGTAAACAAGTTAAAAAGTGCCCTGTTGTTGTGTACAGTAATTTTTTAGATGTTTATAAATGTAATAGACTTACAACTGGTGCAATGTGCAAGGATCATAAGAAAATTCAACGCTTGTATTGTGAAGCATATCACGTGCTTAATGAAGCGCGTCTAACAAGTGATGTTGACTTGTAAGTGATGTTGACAAAAGAATAGTGGCGTTAGTTGAAATCCAAGCAAGGCAGAACTACACCTATATTTTTAGTATTAAAATAGTGACGCCGGTTGCAGAATTTTATTAAGATGGAACCTCATCTAAATATAATACTTGAAGCGAATGCAGATGACGAACAATCAAATTTTGATCAACAAATTTTAGATGACTGTATACAATCTGAGCAAGAATATGAAGAATATTTACTAAATTTATACGAATCAATGTTACAAGAGTCGGAAGAACAAAAAATTAAACAGTTATATGACAAAATAAATTTAAATAGAAAAAATAATAATAAATCTAAAACGTTTACTGATTTTGATCAGATACCAAACGATATAATTCAAAATATTTTGAACATTTTCAAATTTCAAGTAAAAATTAATAAACGTTTACCAAGTGTTATCATAAATAATAATCAAAATTTCATGAAATATTTTGTTTCTATGGCAAATGTAATACATTATATATTAATATCTACTCAATAAAATCTATGAAAATGAAACTAAAGTTTGATGACATCGCTCATGATTGTAGCGCGTGTACGCTACGCTTTATCTGACAAAAACGAACGTGCGGGCTGGCGAGCGAAGCGAGCAGGGGGGTTACCCCCCTAGTAAATAATTACAAAAATATTGTTGAATACAATAGCACGTAATAGTTCTTAAATTGAATATAAGTTTAGCTTCAAGTTTCCTTTTTTTTTTTTTTTTTTTTTTTTTTTTTTTTTTTTGTAGGTGTCGCCACGTTCTGCAACTGTCTCGTCAGTTCGTCCCTGTTTATACGACCAGTGTCCCAACCTGTAGTTCGTCTATTCTGTGTCCGTGTTCGCCTCTTCACGGTGTCACTAGTCAAGCTAAAGGTGATGTACTGATGATCGCTGGCCGTATAGTCCTCGATCACTTTCCATCCCCGCAGCTTTGTCAACAAACTGTCCGTGGCCAAAGTGATATCCGAGATGGAATCACCGAAGCCGGGTTCCCTCGTTAATTACTTCCAGTCCCAGTCAGGCAGCCATCTGTAAAATCAGTCGCCCCCTTCTGTTCGTCCTAGGCATCCCCCACTCAACCGCCCGCGCGTTAAAATCGCCCGCCACGATGACGTCGCCCGAGAGGTCTCTGACGACGTCTTCCAGGGCTTCCAGCTTTTCGGCGTATTCGCGCGAACTATTGTTCGGGGAGAGGTAGACGCTGACAATAATGACAGCGCCGATCCTCACCCAAACATAGTCATCCCCGCACCCGCTGTCTGTGATACGCGTCGCGTTTATCCCTCGGGCCCACACCGCCGCCAAGTTCGAGCTGCTCGCGATCCACGACGGTTCCGAAAGGTTTCTGTACTGCTCGCTTATCACGAGCACGTCCGCGTCCGTTTCCGCCGCAACTTGAGGAAGCAGCACGTGTGCCACGCTACTTCTGTTCAAGTTGCATTGGAGTATCGTCAGATCCATTGCGACTGTCTCGTCCTGCCTTCCGTCAGAGCGGCTTTAAATACAGCACACGAGGACGTGCCAGGCACGTGAGCCAGGTCTTGGTTGGCTCTCCCCGCGCAGAGAAAGCAGGAAAGTGTGCTTTTGCACGACCTTTCCACATGTCCCTGTTGCCGCACTTCCAGCATCAGTCACGTCTGTCGGGTCCCGTGCACTCAGTTCTTATATGTCCGTACCCGAGGCACTTGTAGCACCTCGGAACGCGGAGCCTGGGTCGTAACCGACAGTTAACCCACCCGATTTTAATTCGGCCCTTCTTGAGCAGGTCCGCCGCCTCATTTGCGTCAAACTAGCAGACGGCCAAGGCCTGTCCGCGGTTGTTCGCTCCAAAGACATGGACGGCCCGCTCACCCTCCGTCCCCAGTTCGCGGTTGATCGCGTCCGCGACGTCCCTTGCTGTCGTGACGCAGTCCAGGTCCATAAAATCCAGCGTCACCCTGGAAGTAAGTTCCTTTACCGTCGCAGTCTGTCCCAGCAAATCTTGTAAAGCTCGTAGAAAGGTCTGGCGATCCTGATCCTTCTCAAGCTGCACAAGAACCGCTTCGTCCTTTGTCTTGGCCAGCTTTCCGTTTACTTGCTGGCGTCGCCAGTTCTGTCCTTTGTATGTCGAAGGTCATAGCTTGTCGCAGCTGACTCATACGTCGAAGCTCTTGCTCCGCAACATCCACTGCTTCTTCTATATCTTCCATTCCGTTTGTAATTACGCGACTTACGTTTGTCTGGACTTTCGTCTTCGCCTTCATCAAAGCCAGGTTGCTGCGTATAGCGAGAAGCTGCTCATGCAGCTTCTTCTCCGCAGCCTCCCAGCTCTGTGGCGTTCCCTTTTTCTCGTCGCCCGTCCTGTCGCGTGTTCCTGTCGCAGTATCTACTGCACCAGCCAGGTCAACCACTGGAGCACTACTGGGGCTGGGTAACCCCTTTGGCTCAATCGAGCCGGTCGACGCAGATCGCACTCTGAAATCTGCTTTTTTAGTTTGTAGTTGGTTCATTTTTTTTTTATCTCCCGTTTCTATCTACGTGTTTTTAAGTGTTGATGGTCAGGTTTCCCACCAGAAACTGGTCTCCACATCAGATCTTGAGTAATCCCGGTGAAAAGAGCGTGCCTAGAGTCCGGTGGCCTCGGAAGTTCCCCCCCCCCCTCTCCCCGCAGCGAGCATCCATCCAATCGTCAATCGGGATCGCTGCTAGGATCAGGATTTGGCGCTTGCGCGCTCTACCATTGTGCAGGGCGAGCCTCCCGACTAACTAGGCCGGGTCCGACCCCCTCTAACTACTGGAGGCCCAGGAGTGCAAAAACTGGTGTTAGCAGGAGCATAGCATTTCTTCTAAGCAGGAGCATAGCATTTCTTCTAAGCGGTTGTGACCCACACAAAGAAGCGTCCGCCTCAAGTTTCCTTATTACTTTCTTCATAGCTTTCTTATTATAATCTTGTTCCTTACTATGTTTTCATGCTTTATGTTAGTACTATATCACATTTTTGGAGCACGTTTGATTGACTATAGCTTTTTAAATATAATATTATTCCTTATTATTTTAACATAATGCCTTATGTTAGTACTACACCACATTTTTTGAACACGTTTGATTGACTACAGCATTTTAATTATAATCATATTATAATTATAATTACATTTGGTATATTTTTATATGATCACAGTTTCTCTTACAAATATGAAAAAAAACTAGCTTAAGCAACTCAATAGTCTTATTTATATTTAGTTTTACAATCATTAACCTCGATTTGTTTAAATCTATTACCATTAAACATTTAATAACGCTTTATTTTTCCGTTATAGATATTATAAAATCTAGCACTTATCTGTGCCATGGGTCGTTGACTGAGATATTTATTTTGAGATATTACCATGGCTAAAAAAATTGCCCCCGGCCTAATTTAATTTACCAAGCGATCAAATGTTAAATTTAATAATTATTTAATAATTTAATAGTTAAAAGCCAAAAAATTCTTATCGCGGACAAATTCTGGACAAACTTGAGTGACTCATGCGAGTGAGAACTTTAACTCCTTCCTTTGCAAATTCACCTGCATGTTTACTAAAGCAGAAACATAGCAGAAAGAGGGAAACATGGCCTATGAACACAGTGTTGTTTATGCAAAATGAGTGAAAGTGATAAGTAAAACTATAAAGTTAACTGGTTCAAACTAAAGTGATTTGATTCTAAAAAATGTGGTGTAAAACAGTGGTGCATTTTTCATCATAAGAAACTCAACCAATAAATGCAGAAAGACGTTCAATTTCAAAAACAGCTAGAGCGTTTCTTCAGATTGGGACTCTTCTCACAATCTCCACCAAAAAGGCTAAGTTCGAAAATGATATCTACTTGGCTAGTTTTTAATCTTTTTGTTATACTTTCAGGTTACCAACGCAGGAGTCCGAGACGATTTAAGAAGTCAAATCTCTTTGGTTTCTTTGAAAAAATTTCAATGTCCTAAACTTTCCTCCAAATCATTAAATGGTGAGCATCGTTCTTTTTAAAATTACTCACATTCAAATAGTACATTATTTATCATTTCTAGGGGCTGAATCAACAGGACCATGACTATCAGGAGCCAAGGAGTGCGCAGGTTTGTCAAGGGTAGTTACTCTGAGAAGAAGAAGAAGAAGAAAAGATGGAGAACAAGAATAGTTGTTGCGCCGATTCTAGTCCACAGCTGGAAAAACTGTGCAGCAAAATGACACCAGGACTAGATACTTCAACACCTATACCGTCTACAACAGCCAGTTTTATCTGTGCAAAACACATCTACTGCAACAGCAGGTCGAGGAACACTCATTAGGGCATTGATGAAAAAGCATGTTTTCTACTGTATATTTTTTATTTATATCTTTTATGACTATTACTTTTTTCTCGCAAGAATCACTGATAGCATAATATGTGATTTCCTGATATAGCTTACTTTCTTGATATAGCCCAACATTCCTGATTAAGCAATTCTGGGTAATTTTCAATTATTATGGTGCACTGATTCTCGACATTCATTAGAAACTTGATCCTTCCTTAATATACTGCTATTTGACAAATTTCATTTCATCATGTTGGTTTTAATTGTAAAAAATATTGATGTAACCTAAATTAATTGTTTTTTATGATATATGGTACTTATCGCTGCTGCAGTGTGCAAGTGTGATATTGACAATTTATACCACCCGCAGTTTTTATTTACTAATTTACTAATCATGATTATGAAATGTTCTGTTTAGCCATCATCTCTCAGCCATTTGTTGAAAACACAAAGGCAAGAATAAAGGGTCTGCCAAAACTAATGAATATTGGTAAACATTAAACAACATACGTGTGTTGAAACTGAATCAGTTTGCTATGCTTATCAACCGTTGGAAAAACTTTACATGTTACTCATTACAATAAAAGTTAGTAATATTTTGGCGGATCTGGAAACATTACGTCTTTTTGCTAGAAGTAACTTGTAACTAGTAAGTAACCTTTCGATTTTATCAATTTCTATTTTTTGGCTTGATATTTCATTATAGCAATAACCATTATTCTGTTTAGATCCCAGAGTATTGGAAATCTATAAATGAATTGAAAATTATTGAAAATACATTCAATTTAATATTTGATTTCCATGAAATAATTGCTCTAGGATATACAGAAAGTGTTAATTTAGCACAAATCAGGGCATTCGTGGAAATGGATTCGCATGAAGAGAGTGTTTATCAAGCTGTTAAATTTACGCAAGAAAGAGAAGGTAAAAACTAAATGAAAGAAATGCCTGATTAGCCAGTTCTGTGCACACAAAGAAATCAAAGGAATTGTAATGATTTTGTTGAAACTCTCAAAGCTGTTTGTCAAAAAGTTAGCATCTAAATTGGTGAGCGGTTGGGATAATTTTCTCTGCGTTCAGACAAGATAAATATGCAGAAGTAAAAAAGTAAATATACAGCTTTGTTCATAATTAAAGTTAATTTTTTACGGATTGTTAATATTGCTATTTTATAATTCTAGAGTTTGCTGTATGTGTTGCAGTGGACAAGAGGGGAGTGCTGGACAGAAATTCCAATTACATATATGTTATTATATTAAGTGTTTAAATCCACTCTAACCCAAACTTTGGATAACTTGTGTGATTTTTATAACAGATTAAAGACGATTGTACTTTTCGAACAAATAAAACAAAGCTCTCGAAATTAATGAGTCACAAAATTGTGTAATTACAAACATGACAATTTCAATAAACGTAGATCTTACCTGCCATGTGATAAAGACTTAGAACTTGAGAAAAATAATAGGGAAAACGTTTATGTCTGCACTCATAAAGTTTTCGATCATAGCAGTTATAATTTATTGAAAAAAATAAATAAATAAATGAAAAATAAACAAAATTACGTATAGGCTATCAAATGAATCGTAAAATCACAATTTTTGACTCGTTGCTAAGAGAAGTAAAAAGTCAATAAAAATGAAAATTACACATTAGAATCAGCAAAGCACATACCGCGTGTAAAAAAATAATAATTTTACAAATTTCACGATGAAATTTTTCGACTCAACGAAGATTAATGTATAAATGTATGTTATGTACGCGAGTACAGAGAATCAAAGACGAACGCAATTTTTAGTTTGATTATTCTGTAATTAAAGCGGTGCATGTAATCGTCACAACAAGGCTCTGTTCATTGATCTAAAGATCGCGCCTGTTCATTAAATTATGTACATACATATATTACACTTGTAAGATAAAGTATAAATTTTCATTTACCTTAATAAGGAATATACAATAAAATTTTTCTTTTTTATTGAAGTCGCTTGCTCATTTTTCCATTTCGAATTCCCTCTGTGGTGAACACTTACCTCAGAATGACTGGTGCATGCGCATTGTTTAGTTATTGTTTATTCGTACTCATTTTTGTCTCTGCTCACCATATGAGTGAGTAACAATGCATGATATGGGTTTCAGAAAAGTTGAAAAAAATAAATCAAATTTGGTGTATGTGTTGCAGTGGACAAGAGGAAGTGCTGGACAGAAATTCGAATTACATATTTATCACAATTTTTTGTATTACAATGTATTTTATTTTAAAAAAAACTGTTAGGATCATATAAAATTTTACATTTTGGATATGCGTATAAAAAGTAAATTTGATATTAAGGACACAATATTTGAAATTATAAAAATTTATGAAACAATGTACTATTAAATTATATAAAAATAAAAATGTTTAGTATAAAAGATCAAAGTTTATATAACTGCATGCTTAAATCTTCAGATATACGAAGAAAATTATCCCTCGACTCTTCAACAGTTGAATTCCACAATTCTTTTAAAAAATCTGTTCCAATACATGCTGCACAAGATTTATTTATTCCTTCTGTAACTTTCGACATCAAGTTTTCTACAGCTTTATTTATTAAGTTTAAATGGCTTGGCAATAAAACTAAATAAATTTTGGTTTGCTTTAAATACCATGTGCTCATATGACCTTGGTAATTAAACTCATTATCGTCTTGGACAATGGCTATGATTACATCCTCCGACAATTGAAGTCTTCTTTTGATATTTGGAATGATACTATAATCCACCTCAAAGACAAAATCAGGTTCTTCATCATCTCCATAACAATAAATTAGAATGAATCCATACTGAGCGCATCCAGAGACAAAAAAGCAATATCTCTGATAATAATTGTTCCCTAGATTCACAGTAATAGTTCTTGTACAGACTTTTATGAAATGTGTACTGTTCACTCGTAGAATGAATGTTAATGCAAACTTCATTCTTTTGTCATAGTAGTTGCAATTGAAACGTTTCTTGTTTAAAATCAACTGCAGTTCTTGTGGATCCATATTTTTTATAAAATTTTATGTACAGTACAACAATTACACGAACTGAATAACGTCCAATTTTTGAGACGATGAGAAAATTTCAACAACAAAGAAAAATTGAAACAATTGAAAATCGTATTACGATTCAAACGCCATCTAAGTTCGATTTGAATTAGATTTGAATGTGTTACATTTTTGTAATTTATTCGTAATACAAATATCATATAATATTACATACATATATATTAGATAATAGCGATAATAATGAAACAATTTTAATTAGATTGATGTATCGCACAATTTAACGCCTTATCATTATTTGCAAGGACATACTTTTTGGCGCCATTCGCAAGACTGGAAATAATTTTAAAAAGTTCGCGCCTCTTTTTGGTTGGAAACAATTGAATTAAGTTCACTATTGTTTCTTGTTAGTTCTGTGTAAAGAATAGACTAGAAAATTTAATTTTAAATTAAAGTGAAGTATTGTAATTAAAATTAAATACCAAGATTGTTTTTTTCTCTTAATAAAGTAATTGCTCATAATATTTTGGGATGAATGTAATTCCAATAAATTGGTACGTAGCTGTAGTTCTTATAAGAGTTTGCAAAATTACGATAAATATTATTAATTGTCAATAATATATTTTATGCGGATAAAAGTAAAATGGTTGGCCGCAAAGCTGCAGTTAGTGCAGAAAAAATCATTAAAACAATTTTAGATTTTGAGCTCTACGAAGGAGAGACTTTAAAAGGTCGCAATGATAAGGTATGGGTCGAAATTTGTAATTCTCTGGATAATTTGATCAAACCAGTGAATTTACATCATATTGTTCATCAAAACCGGCACAACACATTGACTATTTATAGAAATTATAAAGGCTTACAAGAATGCATTGAGGATGAAGACAAAAGTGGAAATTCAGGTGATTTTCAGCTAAGCGATGAGGATGATGATGATGAAGAAAGTGGTGAGAGTGAGACAGATGAACCTGTGTTCAAGAAAATAAAAATGCCAATCAATAATAATAAAATGTACAAACTTACCTTTACAATTAACTTATCAGTTGAACAATGGCATGCGATAAGTCCAATTGAAGTTCAGTTTAAGGATGGTCGTAAAGGTGAATCTTTAAAAGAAGTTTGGCCTACACTTATGCGAAAACTGATATATCAAACTATAAAGTTGCCATGTTCATACAGTTTTCATAAACATGTTATAGGAAACTATGATTTTTACATAAAGATGATAGGTACCTGTATAGTATGTGATGGTAAAGTTCATATCTTTTATGAACAAATACCTACTATGACAGAATCTATTAAGTTTACTGTAACTGCTGTAGACGCAAGATCTATACCAAATCCACAAAATATCAAACCTCGATTACAAAAATCAGCTAAACGAGAGGTAGAAGAAGAATTGATTAACCAATTAAAGCCCATGCTAATACTGGTTGAGATAGCGACAAACAAACTGTGCTATCCTTTGCATAAGTGAAAAATAAAATATACGTATTTTTTCTTATGTCATTTGCAATTGTTTATAACAAATTATTTAAACAAATTAAAAACAATTTATAATTCATAAAATCTGAATGTGGGAATCGATTCTAGAGGTAAAATCAAGACGAAAACCTATATAACACTTTTTTGGCAGAGTTCAATTTGTTAGTGTAATGTAGGAAGAAACATTCGGCCTCCTGAGAGTGTTTCAAAAATTCGTATAGAATGAAGCTAATTATTGTATTTATCCATCAATATTCACATGAATTATTGTAAATATGTTCGGTGGGATTGAATTATTGTTCATTGCCGTGTCCTACTTTATGACTTTTGCAAACAGGTATAGAACATTTCTCACAATACCATTCCGTTCTTGTCCGACATGTTAAAATTCCACATTTCCTAAGACTTCCATGTTTCATCACGTGTTCTTGGGATGAAGGTTCACTCTGTTTCTGTCGTTTGGGGGGACGTTTGGAAGATAACTTATCAACATAATATTCATAAACATCTTGAACAATATCTTTGGAACCTTTTTTTTCGTCTGGATGTAACTTATTGTAAATCACTCTAGCGTTTGCTAAGGATGCTTGGATGAGTCGTAATACAAGGCACCATGTCCATTTCTTACTTCGAATTCTAGGCATCAAAGCATTACAGTGTTGATCATGTAGATCGATGCCACCCATGTGTTGATTATACATAGAGAAACAATGAGGAAAAAGAATAGATTTTTTCGATGATTCCTGCCATCTCTGCACTTCAACTTTTGGTTCATTCCCATATTTCGAAGAGAGAATCGATACTGGCTTTGAGTCCAGAACTGTAATATAATTCAATTTTGAATTCACTTCATGCATTGAAATAGTGTATCCTCTTTCAGCTTTTTTTTGTCATTTCGACTTTCACTTTCACACGATTATGCCGAACAGTTCCTGTCGCCGATAAACCATTTTTTTTCAAATGCATCATAAGATCTGGGTTCGTGAAAAAGTTGTCAAAATAAATATGATACTTTTTCAGTTCTTCTCTCTGTGTTTTTTCTAATAAAGTCAAAAGTAACTTTATCACCACTCTAGACCCTAAACCAACGGCAACTAAAGGATTTCGTTCATCGATTCCTGATTTACCAGTGTAAATATCAAGATCATATATATACCCATCAGAAGAACAGAGTGCCCATTCTTTTATTCCAAATCTGATGGGTTTATTCCTTATACATTGCTTGATACCAAACCTACCAAAGTATTTTACCATTATCTCATCTATTGATAAATTATAGTCAAAGAAACCAAATTGCATACAATTCCCACGAAACATATGATACAGAGTTCTAACCTTCCAGACATTATCATTTTGATCAGTGTCTTGAAGTTTATTGAATCGTATGTTCTTTTTTATGGCAACGAAATTATTTCTAGACATAAGTTCCGCAATTACTGGACACTGAAGGATTCGCTTTTTTGACCAGTAATCACGAAAACTTTTTCTAGAATTGAAGATAGTAATCATTATGATTGTAATGAATTTTTCTAGATCATCCATACATAAATCAAAATGATTTTCAGAAGTGGCTTCAATGATATGGTTTTTCATTGATTTCGAAAAGAAAACCTCAAACAACTCCAAAGCATTTTTGGATTGCAATGATGAAATAGGTGAAATATTGAAGTTGCTCTCGACATGAGGAGAAATATCATTCAAAGCATCATTTTTCCAACTGTACTTATGATTCGGTTCCAACAATTTTTGAGTACTTGTGTATGTACTTTTAACATGTTCGTAAGAACCTGATGGTAATTCATTTGATAATGTATCTTCATTTGGATCACCGTCCGAATCTCCATCTGAACTTTCATATTCATTAGGAATGAATGCTACATCAATATGTTGACATCACTATCAGAATCTTCAACTAAATCTGGTAGATCTCCGTCTCGGCATTATCAGTGACGTTACCAGTGTAGAACAAAATAAAATCTAAGTTTTCCGAAATTATTATTTCAATGAATAGATCCAATGTATGAATGTTTTCAACCGTTAGCCCGCCACTCAAACGTGATCTCTAACACGGAAGGATTTGCGAAATGAAATAAATTTATCCAATTACAGTATAAGATCTCAAAATTTATCAGTAAAAAAACTGATATGATTCCACATACCATGCAAGAGAATGAAAACACTTATTTGTCAATAGTTTATTTCTACATGAAGATAACAAATTGAACTCTGACAAAAAAGTGTTATATAGGTTTTCGTCTCGATTTTACCTCCAGAATCGATTCCCGCATTTAGATTTTGAAAATTATGAATTTTTTGTAATTTGTTTAAATAATGACAAATGACATAAGAAAAAATACGTATATTTTATTTTTACTTATGTAAAGGATAGCACAGTTTGTTTGTCGCTATCTCAACCAGTCTTAGCATGGGCTTTAATGGGTTAATATAAATCCCAAGCAATGGAGGCGAGATAAAGCTAGAACTGAAATGGTAGATAGTGATCCTGAACCACCATACCTCTATAAATTATAACTCCAAAATGCAAAACAAGATGCAAAAAATAAAAAACTGGGGATAAAACGTGGATCCAATTTATTTGACTCCTTGACTGACATCAAAAATAATGTCGAATTTAACAGATTTTTTAAAGGTATAGGATACGACAAATTCTTTCTGATGTATTGGTCACCAGAGCAAATTAGTATCCACAATGATATTTTATCCAAACTAGGTAACCCTGTAACATTAGATGCTACAGCATCTGGACCGATGAAAATAAATAGACCAGATGGGGACTCTAGTGATATTTATTTGTCAGTTTTGTGCACACATATTGGCAACATGATTGTTCCACTGACACAAGTTTTATCAGAAAAAAATGATACGGCTTTCTATACTTTCTGGCTACAAAATTGGATTCAATCAGGTGCAAAAATTCCCAGAGAAGTTACAACTGACATGGGAAAAGCAATCCAAAATGGCATTTCCTTAGCCTTTAATAATATGACCTTCAGTGCGTACAATAACTTGTGTCTACGAATTTTACTAGGACAAAAGACACATATAAAAATTCATACACAATTGAGAACTGACATTGCACATGCGCAACATGTTTTAAAAAAATGGCTTTGTTTTAAAAATAAACCAAAAAAAGTGGTTTTGTTCTACAAGAAATGTTTTGGCTTTATGACAACCATAAAAGAATTTGAACTTTTTGTAGAATTTTTAAAACATATTTTTATAGTTGTGTACAGTCAAGTTTACCATGAGAATTGTAAAAAAGCCATGAAGTATATAATATCACGGATCCAAACTTTTACTTTTGATGAAAATTTAACAAAAGAAGATAAACAAGAAAAAAATTTAACTACTTTGGAAACTTTTGAAGAAGAAAATTCTGATAACATAACGCTTACTGCCTTTTTTATAGAAAATATTCAGAATACAGTGAAATCGGCTGAAAATGATTCATACATTGGAATGCAAGATAATGCTTATTACCTCCCAGATTTTGGTAAAAGATTTGGTAATCTATGCAAGGAATTCGTGTGCTGGTCAAATGTAATGCAAAGCTACTTTGATAACGATCATGATGTAGCTTCCTCTGCTCGATCTGAAGCTTACTTTGGAGAACTTAAAAGTTCTTTAACAGCTATCATGAGAATTGATAAGTTTTTTGTTGAAACTGTGAGAAACATTGATTCTGATATGAAGTTGGCTCGATCAGAGTTGAATAATTTAGAAAAAGAAGGAATAATAATTCTAAACACTTATTTGAAGTTGAACGATGGAAAAAAAATACTGCAAAATTGAATATGAAGAAACATTTGAAGAATCTATTGCTAAATTTGATGATTTGAGAAAAAAAATGAAATAAAAAATAATGAGGAAAGCATCGATGCTATTATTGACACAAACAGACTTGACATTACTCAACCTGACAATGACTTGTATGTAGGCCAACAAGAAGTTGTAAGTACTAGTACTGCTGTTGAAAAAAATTATCAAGGTGCACTAATAGAGAATGAAAACATTTTAAATACCTCGCAAGATAATGACTATATTGCGTTTGAAAATAATATGATGTTGAATTCTTCATTTGAAAGTGAAAATTTAAAGAAATCAAATCTTCTTGAAAACCAAAATCAGCCTACAAAAGTAAAAAAGCAGCGAGGCTTTTATGTTCGACCAGATGAAGAAATTCGCCTTCGATTGCAACAGGTAGATGGTTTAATTGAGGCAAAAGGAAAATGCAAAATCCAGAATGGTAACAAGCAACGAGAAAGATCTGTTAATAAAAATAAAGTGCAATTACTCAATACTTGTGCTTTTGATACGATCACAGAAATTCTCAGTAGTGCATGTTGTTATATTGAAAATTTTCGAACTTTTATTATGGAAAATAGAGATGAAAAAAAAGCTAAGAAATATTTATGCTATGCAAGTGCTATAATAGAATATTCAATCTCAGGAGCTAATAATTTATTATACACAAACCGAGCATATTTATTATATAAATATTTTAAAATTGAAAATGGTAATATTATAAATTGCAACGTCAACATTAGCAGATTATTTTCACTATTAATAGATCCATACGAATGCTCTACAGAAAAGAAATGTTGCACTTTATGTAGTTTGGACTATGATACAAAATTGGCAACAATTTCATTACCTAATTTGAAAATAGTTTGGCAACATGATTATAGCAATTTAGAACCAGAATTGATTAGGTATTTTCAAGACAAAACTTTTCATTACCACTCCTGTCAAGAAGAAAATTTGTTATGCCAGTATAGAGTTGGGAATTACTTGTGGATTGATACGGATGAAGCTTACACAAAATCTACCTATGCAGCTGAAATGAACATTAATGTCGAAGAACTAACAACTAATTTGAAATCAATTCCAACGAAAATAATTGTGAAAAGCGACACCTTTATTTTATGTGAAGTAGTGAAGTATCTACCACCTTTCAACGAAAAAGGAATGGGCCATTATATCGCACTTTGTCATACCAATAACAAGTGGATAGAAAGAAACGATTTAACAAAAAATAAGAATTTTCTAAATGCATTACCAAATATTAAAATAAGTGGAATATTTTATGTCAGAGTGAGAACCGAAAGTGCTTAGATTGCTTCAATAATTTATAATAATAAAATAAGATTTTGATAACATTAATTTATTATTTTTCTAAGATCCCTTTTAATTTAGCAAATAGAATAGAAAATCTAAAGATATCGATGAAGTAAAAAAAGAGCTATCCAGCTATCTCAATGCCACTTCCAGTTTCAAACCAACTCCTTTTCTTGTTGTTAAGATCCTCTCCACCTAGAAACGATAAATAATAATTAGTATATACATATGAGAATAAGCACTGAAAAAATAATGCTCACCTGTTCTCAGTTTGCGAGAAATAAACGTGCTCTCCAGCATACCCAAGTCCAGCTTTGGTTGTATACACTGTAAAAAATCCGATGTAGAATTACTGCATTAACTGTAGGAAATTTTGGTACCACGTACTAATGCTGTAATCTGACGGTAACAAAATGTAGCTTTACTATCGTCCGGTAAAGTAACATCATAAAATTTAAAGTTTGAGAATAAATTTGTAGCGAAGTAAATGAACAGTCCGTATCGTTATAATACAAGTATAAGGTTTAAATACTGTAAAACGGTAGTTTTACATAGAAATGTATTTTTACATTGTTGGTGCATTCTCTGTATATACTTTTACTGCTTCAATTAAATTAAAGGTAAAATAAAAACTTACACATCTAATATCATATCATTTTTAATAGTTTTTTTATTGAAATATCATGCTGAAATATTTTCTTATTACATTTGTCATTGCTATCATTCATAATCAGACTTATGTGATGTATACGATAATATCACAATGTGTCAATTGCTTTGCAATACTTTTTTAAATGATTCAGACGTTCTTCTAAAATATACTTTGTATATTAATAATTACACTTAATATTAAGAATTATAAATATTTTAGGCACATGCTGTCGTTACTCTTCCCTTTAACAAGCCTTTACTTAGAAGTTTGCGTAGTTTATTATAAAAAGTATTTACTTTAGCTATTGATCGAGCACATTTACATCGCGAGGATTCATCTTTTGAAAAAATTTGGAAGAAACGCATTTGCATAAACTCCATAGAACATGCTGAAGATGAATGATAATTTCGGTTGAAAACAAAGTATGACGAGACAAGTATAATGATACTTTCCAAGAGATTTTCACAAGTAAAACATATGACTTTGTCTATCACAATGGAATAAGTGGTTTCAGCTTCTTCTTCTTCAAATTATAAAAAAACTTAAAGTATATTAATAGAAACGCTTGAAATAGTTATATTTACAAATCTTTAAAATATAATTAACTACCTGTTATAATTACAAATGGATATTCATTATCTTGAATAACATCAGACTTTATCTGAAAAAATAAAAAATATTTGTATTACATTTATTAATTTATTATAATTGTATTAGCGAAGGAATATTGAATAAATATTTATTACTTACGGGACCTCGATAAAATAAATTTTCTATGTTCTCTTTGAACGAAGAAAAGATTATTTTCAGTACTTCCATTGACTTTTCATCACCTTCTGACGTTTCCATATAAGATATTTTTTTTAAATTCCCATACTCTATAAAGAGATCTATATCTGCAATAAATTGGGTTGTAACGTCATCCTTCGCCCGTCCGGTTAAAGTTTGAAAATGCCACATCAGTATGATCTTGTCAAATAAAATGGGCCATTTTTCCATTACTGTATATATCGTTGTCGTAGGAGAAATTGTATTCAAAAATTGCCTTTGCTTGACATATGTTTTATTGAGTATGTCCGACAATCTCTGTACGACTTCATCATCACTAAAATCTAATAACGTTTGTGATAGTTCATAAAGCTCTAATCTTTTTTCTTCGAGCGTTTTTGCCGTTTCACCTTCAGGTATATTTGCTGGCTGCAAACTGATACATCCACATTGATAGGAATTTGCGAATTTTTGTTGTTTAATCGGTATTTTCAAATCTTTTTGTAAAGAAGCAGCATTGGAAGAGCGATTTAGATTGTTATTTTTATTCACTAGTTTATTAAGCAAAGTACTATATCCCGTACTCATGATACTATTTCCGTCGACTGCCACGTCCTGAAATGTTTTGGGATATTTTGCGACCATCTGAGCTGCTACAGTCTTAAGTACACTTTTGTTTAATTTTCCTAAGAATCGCATTTCAGCAATAACTTTATTTACTGCTCTATTGACTACATGCTCCTCACGAACTACGCCTTCTAGCTTCTGCAATACATCAGGATCCATTGTATCCCAGGGCACTTGGAAATTTTGTATAGTTACTTTCTTCTTTGATTGTAAAATTTCAGCTTCTTTGCTTAATTTGGGAAGAGTGTGGGGATCAGATGTATCTTTTGGTGTTTCCTCAGGTTTATCTACCGGCTCATCTTCATTATTCGCATTTTCTTCTGCTGTATCTTCAGTTTGCGTTGCTGGCTGATTGTTTTCCAAAGAGGGATCTTCTGCGTGCTCCATCAAGGCTTGTTTTTTAGGTGTTGGTTCCCATTTCTCTCCCAACCGTAGAAGCATTAATGTTTGACCAGCATATAAATCCAATACTTCATCGTCATCTATCTCTGTTCCGTCATCCTCGCATACTATAGAGAACGCATCTATATCGAGTTTGGTGCTCCCTTTAATAAGCAATTTTTTTACAAGGTCAGTAGTATTCTTGAGAATGACTGATTTTTTTTTTTGTTGTCTACAGCCAGACCAAATTTTGAATACGTAAGATGACATCTAAAAGTTAATAATATTATTGATAATTATTTATAATCATAGTATGTAATATATTTTATTAATTTTATAAAACTTTCACCCTCACTGTAACTGAACATCATGACTTGTTAATATTCTGAAAATATACATTTTATTACGTTTACATACACATAAAATTGAATTTAAATTCTTGATTAATTCTAAACATAGATAAAATCATACAGTAAGTCATCATTACCTTTGCAATAAATCAGCAAGTAGAATTACAGTTGCTTAGCTTATGGGGATATACCCTCCTTGAATATCCGCCTTGATTTGTGAAGAGATACCCAAAGTAGTGAAATCCTCATAGATTTGGGAGACTGAACAAACCTATTTTCCTCCTGGATCTTAGAAAACAACTCCTCGAATCTAGAAAACAATGTGATTTTAGTACCATAACCTCTTAGTATTTTGAATTCATATTTTTTGTACTATATATATATATATATATATATATATATATATATATATATATATATGTGAATTCATTACATATATAAATTTACAATTAACCATCAGAAATCTCAAATCTCGTTTCGAAGTATATGGCCTGTGCAGGATAGTCACTCTCGCCGAGAGTCGATGCAGCAGTCGGATGTGTAAGGAGCTTCGATAGGAGGATATATAATATCGTGAGACAGGCGGGATGCTATATGCTGCTATGAGAAACTTCTTGCGGCTCGTCCTTCCTTTCTGTGTAGCTGGAGTAACAGCTTTTTAATTGAATCGCTCATTTTTGCGGATAGAGCTTGTAGTCTCAAAGTAAAATCAAAATTATAAAACTTACCTTCATTTATGATCACTTCAATTATGCAATAACAACCAGCACATGTTGCACCGGGCGGAAGTGCCGAAACGCTGCTGTATCACGAAAAGAAAATAGCCGATCTTCCGAGTGCGAGGTTTTTATCTCATAACGGCGATTTCACTTGAGCTAGTACTTTGACTTGCTTTGCAGGTTATATTATGCGTTTAAAGTATTATAACACGAAATCGTCGAAATACTTTCGTCTGCAAATATACAGCATTGATACCTGGTACTTTTATTTCCAACAGTTAACGTAGTAAAGGTACTAATTTCTAGTTCCTGTACCTTCGGTCGATAAAATTACGTCATATAAGAGATTCAGTTTATTGTAGAAACGTCTTTTGACGACGTTTACTGCTGTAAATTTTCGGAGTCACATTACAGGCAAAAAGTAATCGAATTTTAGATTTTTTACAGTGTAGTCCTGGTCTCGTTGATTACATATTCCAGCATATATGAGTAGGCGTTCAAGATAAACTAGTGTTATAATGGCACATTCAACCGTCAATGCTTATTGTTAAATTTGCTATTGTGCTAATACGCTTATTGTCAAATTTAGATGAAATTGTTCTTTAAAAAAGTATACTCACTCTCAATAGCTTGTTTAGAGCGCTCCATGGAAATTGTGCCAGCACTTTTGGATGAAAAGATGGATCAGAGTCCCAATCCTCAGGCTCTCTTACGCTTACGTGTTGGAGATTGTTGATACTGATTTCACCTTTGGGTAGGTGTTCCTCGAGTCCTCTGGCACCTCCATCGCCTGACAGCACTTTCCGTCCAAGCTGTGGACTAGAATCGGCGCAACAACTATTCTTGTTCTCCATCTTTTCTTCTTCTTCTTCTTCTCAGAGTAACTACCCTTGACAAACCTGCGCACTCCTTGGCTCCTGATAGTCATGGTCCTGTTGATTCAGCCCCTAGAAATGATAAATAATGTACTATTTGAATGTGAGTAATTTTAAAAAGAACGATGCTCACCATTTAATGATTTGGAGGAAAGTTTAGGACATTGAAATTTTTTCAAAGAAACCAAAGAGACTTGACTTCTTAAATCGTCTCGGACTCCTGCGTTGGTAACCTGAAAGTATAACAAAAAGATTAAAAACTAGCCAAGTAGATATCATTTTCGAACTTAGCCTTTTTGGTGGAGATTGTGAGAAGAGTCCCAATCTGAAGAAACGCTCTAGCTGTTTTTGAAATTGAACGTCTTTCTGCATTTATTGGTTGAGTTTCTTATGATGAAAAATGCACCACTGTTTTACACCACATTTTTTAGAATCAAATCACTTTAGTTTGAACCAGTTAACTTTATAGTTTTACTTATCACTTTCACTCATTTTGCATAAACAACACTGTATTCATAGGCCATGTTTCCCTCTTTCTGCTATGTTTCTGCTTTAGTAAACATGCAGGTGAATTTTCAAAGGAAGGAGTTAAAGTTCTCACTCGCATGAGTCACTCAAGTTTGTCCAGAATTTGTCCGCGATAAGAATTTTTTAGCTTTTAACTATTAAATTATTAAATAATTATTAAATTTAACATTTGATCGCTGGGTAAATTAAATTAGGCCGGGGGCAATTTTTTTAGCCATGGCGCTCATGGCGCAGTGAAAGAGCGCGCGTGTTTGTGCGAGAGAGAGAGAGAGAGAGAGAGAGAGAGAGAGAGAGAGAGAGAGAGAGACGAGTTGGCTGCGACGATGCATTTTCCGTTGCAGGCCCACCTTTTTCCGTGAACCAATAATAATTGCGTTTTGCAATTATTAACGCAATTGTGTTTTTCTGAGTGTTCGAGCATCAACGAGGAGAAGCGAGAAAGTTCTAAAGCAGCAGATAAACAAGGAGCAATGGCAGTTTTCCAGAAGAACAGCAAGGGGAGAGGATTCTAGGAATGTATGTCGCTGCGCGAACTTATAACTGTGCTGCGACAGAGAGAGAGCGTATATTGTACGTGAGTGCGAGTGAGAGAGAATCGCGTCGGGAGCTGTGTTACCGACACCGAGGGGATAGAGAGAGAGAGAGAAAGAGAGAGAGAGGGGGAGAGAGAGATTACATTAGATTAGATTAGATTAGATTTATTTATTTTGCTGTACAATGTGTTGTACAAAATTTTATAAAAAAAAATAAATAAATATGTAGTAAAGTAATAAATGATGATGTTGAGTGAGGTGAGACTGAGATGACTGTGGAGATAATAAGCTATGTGTTTTCAAGGGTGAAAAAGTAGTCTCTGGCTTATTTCTTGAAATGTGTAATGGATCTATTGTCGCGGAGTTGTGAATGTAGTGTATTCCATAGGTATGAGGCGCTTATGTGGAATGAGTTCCTAAGCGTCTCTGTAGCGAAGGTTGGGATGTCCAGAGGTGTCACCTCACCCCTGACAGGATGAAGTGCGACGTGGAAGTCAAAATAGGCAGTGATGTATGATGGTACCGCTGTGTTTAAAAGTTATCTTAGAAAGCAAGCCATGAAGTACTTCCTACGTTCGGCGGTGGTAAGCCACTGCAACTCGCGTCTGTAAGGGATGTTGTGCTCGTCCCTTCTTACACCATAGATGTAACGGATTCCCGTGTTTACCAATCTCTGCAGTTTAGTGTCCAGTTCTTGGGTTAGGTCACAGTATACTAGCGAGCAATAGTCTATTATTGGAAAAAGAAGCGCTTGCACGAGAAGTTTGCGCAGATTATGAATGGTGCTCTTTCTGAAGAAGTAAAGTCTATACATTATTAGAGAGTAAGCACGCCTACACAATTGTGTGATATGCTCTTTCCAGGTTAATTTAGAATGAAGCACCACCCCTAGACTGCGCAGAGAGAAAGAGAGATTAGATTAGATTAGATTAGATTAGATTTATTTGCGTACATTGTATTGTACAATAGTAAGAATTAGCATTATGCCGTTAAAGTAAAAATAGTAAATATAAATTAGAAGTAAAGTAAGTTGAGGCGTGTGTAGAGTAAGTGTAGTGTAAAAGTGTACTGATAGTGAAGATGATTAGTATGAGAATGAGTAAGTGTGTGCGTGTACATGAATGTCTATGAGTTATGCGTTTTCGAGTTTAAAGTAGTAGTCTTTAGCAAGCCTTTTGAAGGTGACAGTAGATGAGGTGTTTTTGATGTGAGATGGCAGGCTATTCCATAAGTATGAGGCGCTGATATAAAACGAGTTCCTCAGTGTCTCAGTCGCGAAGGCAGGTATTTCCAGTGGTGTCGCCTCACCCCTCACAGGCCGGGGCGATACGCGGAAGTCAAAAAAGGCCAGTACGTATGATGGTACGACCGTGTTAAACATTTTACGAAGGAAGCAGACTGTGAAATACTTCCTGCGTCCAGCAGTGGTTAGCCACTGCAGCTCCCGCCTGTACGGGGAGATGCGCTCATCTCTCCTTACACCATAGATGTACCGGATTCCTGTATTCACGAGTCTCTGTAGTTTTAAGTCGAGTTCCTGTGTCAAGTCACAGTATGCAAGAGAACAGTAGTCGATTAGCGGAAACAGCAGTGCCTGCACGAGATGTTTACGCAATTTGAGGTTGGTACTCTTTCTAAAAAAGTAAAGCCTGTACATTAGCGAGTGAGCACGCTTACACACTTGTGTAACATGCTCCTTCCATGAGAGTTTAGAGTCAAGCACCAATCCCAGATTGCGCACGGAAGACTCAAAGCTGACCTGGGCACCCCCGATATTAATGAAAGTGTTGGCCGTAGAGGGAAGTAGATTTATGTAGTAGCGGGAGCCCAGGACAATTGCCTTGGTTTTAGTAACATTAAGTTTAAGTTTGTTTTGCGCAGCCCAGCCCGTTATCCTCTCGACATTAGCACTCATCCTGTCTGATAAAGAATCGAGCTCCTCGAGGTGGCAATGACTGTAGATCTGCAGGTCATCCGCGTAGATGAGATGGGAAACATCGGAGTATAGGCCGAAACTCCTGCTAAAATCAAAGAGCAGAAGGAGTGTCACTTTCTTTTTGTTTATCCTGACCCTGACATCGTCAGTTAGCTTAATTAGGCCAGACTGAGTGCTGTGGCCGGTGCGGAAGCCTGTCTGATAATTGTCTAGTAAGAGCCTTGATTCAAGGTATTGCGAGACCTGCTTGTGCACCAGCCACTCCAGGGCTTTGGAGAGAAAGCAAAGAAGTGAAATCGGGCGGTAGTCAGTCAGGGTTGTTGGTGAACTGACTTTGTTGAGTGCACGCACCAGTGACAATTTCCAGGGAGATGGGAAACGGGCCTCGCTCAGAGACAGGTTGAAGATGTGACATAATACAGGAGCGAGAACTGGCAGTGCTTTTAATATAACAACCTGGGGGATGCCGTCGCTTCCCCTCGCCTGGGTGTCGAAGTGCGACACTGCACTCAACACGTCCGATTCCGTTATAGGGCTGAACTCGAAATGTTCCGGGAGGTCAAGACTTTCCAGGGTTAGAAGATAGTTCTCAACAGCAGGCCCTAGCGGATCATTGGAGATCGAGCTAAAATGCTTGTTGAGCTCATCTGTGCTAAAGCGAGGTGGTAATGGGGCCTTAGTGGCGGAAATTCCAAGATTCTCCAGCTCTCTCCAGATCTCGGCGATATCAGTCAAGGTTGACAGGCGTGAATAGTAATAATCCAGCCTGGCTTCCTCGACCTGTTTATGAGTATAGTCCCTAGCTTGTCTGTATAAGCGGAGATCTGAATCAAGCCTGGAGTTCCTGAAACGCCTGTATAGTCTATCCCTCTCGGATACAAGGTCACGAAGAGCCGTGGAGAACCACGGGTGACGCTGTTTTTTAGGTGTTACAGTCCGTGATGGGGCGTCGTCAAGTGATGGTAGGGTGAGAGATGACCAATCACCTGTGTTAAGAAAGTCCCTTAGCTTCTCGGCGCAGATTCCTTTAAAGTTACGGTAGGAGTATGTGTTAGGAACGTGTCGTGGAATCTGTACGTCGAGAGTAGCCGTGATAAGGTCATGTCCGTTGATGAAAGGTGAGTCTGTTTTCCAGTGTGACAGCAGGCGATCCTGCTCGTCGATCAGACACAAGTCAAGCCAGGTATCAGAGCCCTGTTTATGATGCGTGGCACCATGAAGGCCCTGATGAAACTGGCATCTTCAGATGATGAAAGCTGATCAGAGTTGAAATCTCCTATTATAACCTTCGTTGAGTAATTGTGCATGTGGGTAGTTAGCTGGTCTATAAAGTTAGAGCCTTGAAAGAATGGAGCGTGAGGAGGACGATACACAACTCCCACGAAGATCGGAAAGATTCCCTTTACCGATACCTCACAGAAAAGGTATTCAGGCTTACCCGGCCTGCCAAACCATTCACCGTCAGATGATGAGATAACGCTAGCCGTCAGTGATATGTGTATGTAGAGGGCCACACCTCCTCCGTTTCTGTTTCTGTCCCGTCTGTAAAGTACGTAGTCGTCCAGTGAAGGGATGGACGTTACCTTTTCGCTCAACCAGGTCTCAGTAACAGCTATTACGTGGAATGGAGAGCGAGTGGATAAAAAGAGCCTGATCATCTCAATGTGACCCGTAAGCGAGTTCGCATTGAAATGACAGACTCGTAAACCCTCGGACAGAGACGCCTCAGAGCCGGGTGAAAACGTGGCAGATGAGCTTGATGGTGGGTGTGGTGAGATGATATGTTTGTGTTTGAGCCTCAGTGTAGAGCGATGTCGGCAGTGAGAGGGAGCCGGACTAAAAAAGCATCCAGTTCAGCGTCGGTGTTGATGACGGTGGCCCGCTCCCTGTCGTCGTTGCAGCGCATGTAAAGCTTTCCTTCTCGGGTGAACGTGCGGCAGCCCTGCCTCCTCTTGGCCTCCAGCCTGGCCCTCGAACGCAGCTTATGGACGTCAGAGGGAAGCAGCTCGTTGATGTTTATGAGCCCTTGATGTGATGGTCAGGGCTCAGAGCTTTAGCTTCCTCCAGCAAGGTGGCGTCCAATTCGCTGGTGTGCAGCTTACGTTTCCGGGCCTTAGCGATTACTATGGAGCGTGCAAGCGCGCTTGAGGACAGGGTGACGGCTAGTGGTGAAAGTCTGCCGTCACCCCTGGCGGAGTTGTTGGATGCATCAAGTCTCCCCATGGTCCTGACTGATGCTATATCCCTTCTGAGGACCGTGGGGTCAAGCGCGCTCACGACTGAGTAGGCGAGGAGAGGTGCAGCGAGGTTTCGCGGGTGTAGTGCAGGCCAGTGACGACGATCACGCTCTTGGATGACTGCTCTTGTCGCCTCCTGACCTCAGCCAATTTGCTGCGCAGACTACAGATCTCCGCAGCGCCCGGCATCATAGTACTGCTGTTGTCCTGCTGCTTTGTCAGGCTCCTCGACAAGAGGTCTTCTATTTGTGCCTGCAACTCAGTGATGGTGGACTCAGCATTTTGAATGCGAGTCTTGAGTGCAGGCAGCTCATCGAGGGCCTTGAGACGCTTCTCCAGCGGGCCAAGTCGCTGCTCAATCTTGGAGATCCTCTCTGACACGATGTTCTGCGTCTTGAGGGATTCCGTTTGAGCGTTGCGGATGTCGTCTAGAGCTCCGCGAATATCCATCAAAGCCGCCTCAATGGACGGCGTAGGTGTCGTTGCGCCGGCCAGGCGGGTTGGTGACGGATTCCGCGAAGCGTTGGCTGATGGTGGTGCCGACCGCGTCTTCTTGCCCGCTGGTTGCTGCTGTTTGGGAGTACCCTTGCCTGCTGCTGTTGTTGCAGTTACTCCCAACACAGTTGTTGCAGCAGAGGATGATTTTGTTCTCGCTTTGCCTCCCCTGACGTTGCTCTCCGCACAGGTGAGACAGGCTATTGTTTGCCTGTCGCTCATCACCAAAGCCTTGACGTTGACAGTGTTCTGACACTTTACGTGGAAGTATAAACCACAGTGTTCACATCTTTTCGGGTCTTTATGCTGAATCAGTTGTTTGCAGCTGCTGCATTGTTGAAATGTCACTTCCACGTTCTTCTCGCCGTTTGCACTCATTTCTCGTCGATAATTTATTGACAGTCGGTGAGGCAGATATTCGCTAAGAGTGATAGATTATCGACGGAGTGAAAGAGTAGATTGTGTGACTCTTACGGCTAGATGGCGTGTTAGTGGAGAGAACGTGAAAGTGAAAGTACCGACCTCGAAAAAGTGTGAAGACGTCTTGAAGATTCTCCCGCGATGTAGCAGGTGTCGCCACGATGTAGATTTCGGAGAGAAGGAGACGCCGTGCAGGTGCGAGAACAAGCCAAGCCAAGCGGAGCAGATTTGTAGGTTAGAAGCAGTGTAGAAAGTTGACAGATGAAAAGATGAGTTAAAAGAATTGCAGCCTTCGGTGATTTATATATCAGCGTGAAGGTTGCAAATAGAAGCGTACAACTATCTATAACAGAAGAGAGCCCGAAGGCAAGAAGCAGCAGAATAATAGTTCAAAAGAATGGCAGATCAGCATAGCTGTCAACTGTACTCACCAGAGAGAGAGAGAGAGAGAGAGAGAGAGCGAGAGAGAGAGAGAGAGAGAGAGAGAGAGAGAGAGAGAGAGAGAGAG
>QLSS01000161.1:922-29467 GCA_024372645.1 Trichomalopsis sarcophagae | reverse complement strand
ACTCGTACGTGCTATATAAATACGCTCTTGGTCCACAATATACTATTTTCGTAACACAAGCACGATTTGTTCGTCGCTCGTGCAGTAAACGCGCTCTCAGGAAAAATCTTTTCGCTCTGGAAGTAAACACACCCGAGGGAAAAATATGATACTTTCGCCCCTTATTGCATACTAATAAGGCCTACTGCCGATTTTTCGCTCGCCGTCATATAAAAACGAGTAGTTTACGATCTCTTATTAAGGTGGCTTGGTGTTAATAAAGCGACAGACTGCTCTGAAACTTAGAGATTATCTAAATAAAGTATGCCAGATTTATTTGGAAAAAAGAAATACCATGGTTGACGATGTAATTTTCAAATTAATCGCTACAGAAAAATTGACACTTTAACACATAGTCCATATGGGAATAATAGAATGAAAAAAGACTAATACGAATAGGTAATAAGAATTTTAAAACACATTTTGACTAGTGACATACCAGATGAACCTCCTTAATAAGTATGGAATCTACAAAAATCGTACTTGTTACAACAAATTGCAAACACACATTTTTTTAATTAGTTATAACCGTTAATTGTGATGTACAGAAATTCGTTATTTCAAAAATATAAATGTGTTTAAGTCCTGCTTATGGTTGAATATTGGAACCAATTAAAATGATTGAAATGAATAAACAAAGCACAATTGCCGATGAACTCTAGCAGAAATGATAAATGTAAACAATCGGGATAAATCGTGTGCAAACGTCAAACATTGTAACGTTAATGTGCACAATTGTGAAAAACTAAAAAAAGCATTAAGTTTTGAAACAATAAGAAAAATTAATTCAAAGATTATATTACACTTTATTTCACTTTGTTGCACATTTAGAAAAAGAATTTTCACAGTTTCTCACAAATATTTGGCACACTAAAGGATGCGACACTAATGCACTCCCGCAACACCCGAAAATACCTGCTGCAACTCGGGAGCAACGGTAGATCACCCGCGAATAGTTGTTGTTGTTTCCTTGAGGTGTATAACCTCACCTGCTAACCGCGTGGAGCAGCGGTGGCTCCCCTGCGGTCTATCAGGAGACTACAGCGTAGAGTAGCGCCACGTTGTTGTTGCCAGGTGTAGTGGGCTGCACCTGGCAACAACAAATGAAATGTTTTGAAAAATCGATCAGAGAGTGTTTTGAGTAGATTGAGCCAAAATGTATCTGAGTTTGAAGATGACTCTGACTGTGGTGATAAAAAGTCATTAAAAAAAAGTGTCACAAACATGGAATTGAAAATTAGATTGGCGCGTCTACGGTCAGATGATATACCACGCAAGGAATCAAATGTTTTCGAAGAAAATGAAACAGAGACTAGCAAGAACAGTACTCCAATATCCTCTGCATCATCTACACCAGTTTCTAATAAAAATCTCAACAGAGAGTCACTTGGAAATTTTTCACCTGTATTAAATGGTACATCTCCAGCAGCTAGTCCAAAAGTAAATGAGTCACCTAAAACCGTATTATCACCTTCACTTATCACTGATCGCAATGCTGATGGAAAACACGTTAAAGATGGAGCTAAAGCTTCTCTACCTGCTGCGAGTGGTACACCTCTAGGAACTAGTTCTCAAAAAGTGAATGAGACACCTAAAACAGCATTATCACCTTTAATTATCATTAATCGAAATGCTGGAAAACGAGTTAAAGAATCAGCTAAAGGTTATTCATCTACGTTATATAGTGCATTAAATAAAAAAAAAAATTATCGCCTAACAAACCTGTATCTCCAGGGCAAGAAAATCTCTCAAGTTCTAGTGATAGTGATACAAAAAAAAGAAAGAAACGTAAAAGTTATTCTGTTAAGTATGATCAAAATTTATCGCCTAACAAAGCTGTATCTCCAGGGCAAGAAAATCTCTCAAGTTCTAGCGATAGTGATACCGATACAAAAAAAAGAAAGAAACGCAAAAGTCATTCTGTTGAAGAATATAGAAACAAAGGTGAGATTAAAAAACTAGTTCAGCAGTCTATAGACTATTATGAAAAGGGCAATGGAATGAATGACAGAAAAAAAAAGCTACAAAATACAGATGATGATCTTATTTATCTAGGAGAAGGATTAGCTGTTCCAATGATAGGATGGTATGGAATACTGACGATGGATCCAAAATCATTTATAGGAGAACTTATATCAATGTTTTGGAGCTCTGAGGATCTTGCTAAAAGGGCACTTAATGTAGATAAAGTAAGTACAAAACTTGCTACTTTAATATTTTAATATTTACTACTTTACTACTTTAATATTAAATATTAAAGTATTTATAAAAAATATTGACAATCATTATTTTTAATAAGAATAAAGTTCCTTTTATTTTGTAACAATGTAACAAAAATTATCACTATATACTCTGTAAGTACATTGTATCTTTTTGTTACGTATTAAAAATTAAATTTATTACGTACCTTAAAATACTACAGCATGTGTAACAATCTGAGTATCGTTATTTAAACGTATTGAATAATACAATTATGATTTATTACATAAATAATAGAAGTACTATTCGGACTATAACAAAAAATAGGTTATATAGCTTTTATCTATTTAATTTCATTATTCCAGATTATTAAATTAATTTACATTATTATCATTTATTCAACATTAACATTAATAACAAATTTCAACAGCAAAATAACATATAAACCTATTCATAGTTTTATGATCCTCGTGGTACTTCTATTATTAGTGCAAACATTTAACAACAGTTTGATGTTAACACTTTATTGGATAAATGATCCATACAGTTTCAATTACTGTGCAAATCAAAACCAAAAATTATAAATTAAGTTCATTTTATTTTGTGATGATGTTAAACAGTGTTTAACGATTAGCTTAAATAAATATTATTTTGTTTTATTTGAAAGCGAGTAGCAACAATTATTAGTTCTTGTTTATATAATGTATATAAGCATTGTAGACGTGAATTGATTCTTTCCTTTGAGACCATCACGATATCAGTCTCAGGAAAGTGTTATAACCGCAAGAGCAGAAGAGCGTAATCTATAATTAAACGTTGTAAGAAATTGTTCATTAAACTTATGATTAAATTAAATTTTTTGTAATAAAAATACTAAAAGCATCTTTTTAATGTATTATAAAGTGTATTCATTCAATAAATGTGGGTCTTAAGTGAGTATCAGATTTGGACCATGAGTCGGTGATTTTATAAAAAAATCAACTTCAACTTTTTTATTAATCTACTCAGGGAAATAAAAATACTGACTCATTCTGCATAAATAAAGGATAAAAAAAGGTACTTATGATTTTTTCTGTAAACCCAATAGATTTTGAATTAAAAATACAAATAATTTTCAAATCTTGTTCTATCTGTACCTTCTCTAGCTCCTTTTGCTCCTTCCAGCCCCAGATCTCCGCTCCATATTCTAGAATAATCATAGTGTCAAACAGCTTCATCCTCACTCTCCAGCTGTCTCTGAATAGTGCTTCTCATATTCCCCGAATCGTATTTCGTAATCGTATAATTCTTTATCTATGCATGTTCTTTCCCGTTCTCCTTCATCTCGTAACCTAGGTACTCGAATTTTGTTCACCATTTCAATTTTCTTGTCATCCCACATGAATCTGTCCTCTTTTTTCCTTCTTCCCCCGATTCTGAAAACCATTATCTTTGACTTCTCCGCATTCAGTTCAAGATCTTTTCTCCCTATCAGTTTTTTAAACCTCCTCATCATCTGCTTTAAACATTCTGCATTAGTTGACAATAGCACCACGTCGTCTGCGTACGAGAGTGACCAGAATTTTTTGATGCCCAGCACCACACCTCTTTCTTGCACCTTGCTAATTTCCTTTTCTGTGACCGCCATTGCCACGTTGAACAGTGTCGGGCTTAGCGGGCAGCCCTGCCTCACTCCATTGTAGATGATAAAACCTCCTAGATGCTGCTCCCTCACTCTTACCATGCTTTTTTTCCGTTAATACATCCCTTCTATCCTTGTCCTTGTTCTTTTCTCTACCCCCAGTTTCTCCATTATTCTCCACACATTCTTCCTTTTAACCTTGTCAAAAGCCGCCTTCATATGTGCAAAAAAACATACACCTTACCTCCTTTTTTCCTTAGTTCCATGTCTATGGCCTTGCTCAAGATGCAGATGGCGCCCACTGTCCCTCTCCTTTGGGGTTATGATTTGACTCTACCCTATTTTGAACCTCCAGCTGTTCCACTCTTCCCTTACCTTCTTCGTTTACTATGGCATAATCTATAACAGAGCAGCCTTATCCTCCTATATACGTGTACTCTCCCTCCTCGTCCCCTGCAATGTTCTCGTTCAATATACTTAGACCCAGTTCCTTGACCTTCTCTACCAATTCCTCACCTTCCTTATTCATCTTTCTATCCCTCGTTTTTCTTACCTCTGGTATCTCCTCCTCGTCTAACCCTCCGTCCTCTTCCCCTGTCCTTGCATTTATGTCGCCACACCATAACAATTTCTCTCCTCCAGCTTCCTCCACCATTTCTTCTAGCTCCCTATAGTTTTTCCTCCTTTCTTACCTCATGTAAACCGTCTCCATCCACCATGATTCACCTTTTCGCTTAATATGCGCCTCTATGAACTCTCCAGAGTCCTCCTTTAACCACTCTACCTTATCTTACCTTTCTTTCTTTTTTATTGCCATTACAATACACCCCTTCTTTATCTTCTTTTCATGTTTCTTGGAGGCAAATTATATCGAAACCCCTTAGGTAGCTCCAGGTTTCGTCCTCCGCCCCCCTTATTCCTGCCACATTCCAGGCAAATCATCTTTATCTTTGCCACCTACTTTGCCCCTCCTCCCTGTGTTTGTGCCTTCCTCCCTCCGAAAAAATTCCTGCTTCTTTTCCGACCACGTGTACTCTTCCCTATCTACCCACAACTTGTTATAGCCTACGTTTACCGTTTACTGTTCTTCCTTCCTTCCTCTTTTCCCCCGCTATCTCTCTTATCTTTTTCTTATTCCTCCTTTCCTTCCAGGTTAAGTCGTGGTTGATAAAAATGTCCGACCCTCTTAACCCTGATTTGACCCTCCCTATGCTCTCTTTATATTCCCAGTTCTCACATTCCGCCCCCAACCTATTTACACTACCTTTTATTACCCATGTCCTTGCAATGCCCCACACACGATTCGTGGCTCAAACACAAAAATATTATAACCAAAATCTAAAATCATTCGAATATGCCCACAGATCGCCTCAAAACATCGAGGAACTCTTGCAACAGTGCTTCGGGGTCGAAGTTATGTCTAGTTTAGATTTAACATCCAGTTTCTGGCAAATACGTCTTAGTGAGGATAGCAAAAAATACGCGGCATTCATGTTCGAAGGGAAACTATATGAATTCGAAGTTGTTCCTTTCGGTACTAAAATAAGCAGTGCAGCTTTATTACGTGGCCTCTTTCACGTTACTAAAAATCTTGGGGATTTTATATTAAACTTTGTAGACGACTTCTTATGCATCTCAAAAAGTGAAAAAGATCACTTGAGACACCTAGAGGCGCTGTTCCAAAGCTTAATAAAATGGAACTTCACCTTAAGCTTTAAAAAATCAGAATTCTTCAAGAAAGAAACTAAATTCTTAGGATTTATCCTCTCAACGACGGGCATAAAACCACAGGAGAATAAAATCGAAGCAATAAAAAATTATCCAATCACAAGAAATTTGAAACAATTACAAGCCTTTCTGGGTACTATTAATTTTTACGCGAAATTTACAAAAAATCATGCTCAAGAATTATTGCCACTATTAGAACTTTTAAGAAAGGAAAAACAAAAATCCTGGGGGTGGGGGGACAGACAACAACAAGCATTCAATAAAGTAAAGGAGCTTTTCGAAAAGGACGTTTGTCTTGCATACCCCGATCCATCAAAACCATACATCCTCCGCTGCGACGCGTCCGATTTCGCAATCGCAGGTGCACTTTCACAGATCGATAAAAACGGAGATGAACGCGTGATTATATATATTAGTAGGACACTAAAAGCATCCGAATTGGCATACTTTACGACAGAAAAGGAATTACTCGCTGTCGTGTGGAGTTTACAGAAATTAAGTACTTACTTACGAACCGCGAAGATTTATATAAAGACTGATCACAAAGCTTTGACCTTCCTATTTAAAAGCAAATTCGTGGGCAACAGAATCCGTCGGTGGATTCTGGGAACGCAAGATTATAATCTAATAATTGACCACGTACCGGGCAAAGATAACGTTGTCGCAGATATGCTAAGCCGACACCCGGATTTCAACCCAGAAGAGCAAAGAAAACCGGGAGAAATCATCATTGCACTTTTGAAGGCACAAAAATTTTCTAAAGATTTAATGAACAAATTTAAACATTTATCAAAGTTACAACACAATGACGAATATTTAAATAAACTAATTACTAGATATTTTGATAACAAGAATCAAAATATAAACCATATTTACATAATTGAAAACGATATAATTTATAAAAATGTAATGGAATTCACAATTCCATTACGCACATAAACGCGATGTAATGAAACATAGAAAAGTACAGGCGTAAGGAAATCCTAAATTCCACTACACGCACAAAAACAGAATAAAAAATTAATAATGGCACACGTACACACTGAAACAGACACATACACTCATAACGCGTCGCCATCGCAGCAACCACACGCTGAGAAAAGAGATTATGCCTTACCAAAATAAAACTAAAGAGCCAGCAGCCAATACGCATCTAAGCCGACTACCGTAAAAATGGCAGAGTAAAATAGACATAGACCAGAATACGAAACAAACAAGCTAATAAAGGAACCTCATAAATATCGCGACACTCCGCAACGATGTCACACATAAAAATGAAAAATATATCGATACAAAGAAATCCAGGCAGACGATTTTAGATTCACGAGAACAGGCGGCAAGAAGAAAACAGCGAGTTACGACCTTTCTAATTTAAAACAATCGAGAAAGTCTCACGCGCGCACTCTCAAAGAGGGCGCAGGCAACGGAAAGCAGCGGGAGAGCTAGTTACAAGCCCTATTCCCCAAAATTAGAAGTAATAAAACTAAGATTTTATGAATTGACCTGTCACATTTCCATTAGAGCAAGTGTCACAAGGAAATTTTATGTTAGCATCTCCAAAAATGGAATGACGAAAAATATGAAAATCTAGTATATAAAGACCGGGAGCAAAAGGGTGCTCGTAGTCAGTTTTCCTGAAGTCGCTTTACAAGCCGAATCGCTGCCAGTCGCCAGACCAACAACAATTATTATTACGAGTTCACAGTGCGCAAGTAAAAGAAACTTAGCCCGAATCAACAGTCCATATAGTGAACGGAGATACACGTGTTGGCGTTCATCAAAGCGCATCACGTCTCCAAAAGGAAGCCGACGCATCGAGACGCCCATCTGTCTGCACTTGTTTACCATAAAGGAGAGAAGCTAAGAGCCGACGGCCCATCAACAGCCTGACCGTACTGAACCACCGACGCGATAAACCAGGCGCCAAGGATCCACAGCTGTAACCTCCTGCTGGCGTACATCTTCAGACGAACACACACAAACACACACACACACACATTGTAAAAGGTACTTTTCTCTCTTTTCTAATACGAGTGAAATACATTATAGTAGTTGCTTTAAAACTTAACCCCGTCTAAGTGATTTCGTTATCCGGCTCCCTTTCCCGGAAGGCAGTGACCGCGTCTGCGGTAGCCAAAAGGGATTTCCTTTATTGCAATACGAATCAAATAATATTACGATAGGAACTCGGCACACGTAAGTATATTGGTGAGTTGCGCTCATTCGGACGTAACAAAAAGAATCAATCAAATCAATATAAAATAATGGTTCCTAAAGAAATGATAGAACCTCTCATTCTTGAAACACACGAAGCTTATGGTCATGTAGGCGCGAAAAAAATAATTCGCGTGTTACAAGAAGATTTTTACATAAACAATTTAAGACATAAATCACAAAAACTTATTTCATTCTGCGATTCTTGTCAAAGGAACAAAGTTTCCACTAGACCATGCGTTGCGCCAATGGAACCTATAATTCCGGAAGCGCCACACGATTTACTATCAATCGACTTCTTTGGTCCGTTACCAACCGGACGCGGCGGCATGAAACACATTCTTGTAACAATAGACGCGTTTTCAAAATTTGTTGTACTATATCCAATTCGTAGGCAAACTTGCGCGACAGTGATAAGAAAAATATTTAACGAATATATTTTATTATATGGAAAACCGAAGCGCATTTCGTGTGATCACGGTCCACAATTCACAGCAAAGGCGTGGATAGAAAAATTACAGAAAGAAAACATTGATTTAATATTTTCATCGATTCGACATCCACAGAGTAACATAGTCGAACGTGTAAACAAAGAACTTGGGAGATTTTTTAGAACATTCACCAGCGAAAACCATACCGGTTGGGTCGGATATATTAACATTATCCAGACTATTATAAATGAGACTTATCACGATACTACAACCTTTACTCCACTCGAATTACATTTAGGTATAAAGCCAAAACGAGCGTGGAAAAATTGGATCCATATAATTGAATCAGAAAATGAACCGTCACACGAACAAAAAATTTTCTTAGCACGTGAACGAATTATTTCAAAAGCTAAAAAGTGAGCTGAAAAATATAATTTATTAAAAAAGCCATTTTTTGTTGAATTTCACGAAGGAGATGAAGTCCTCGTAAAATCCAACAATATATCAGATTTAGAAAATAAAAAGATCTCAAAATTCTTCTCCATTTATGAAGGTCCATATGTCATTCAAAGAAAAACCGGAAAAACGTCATATTTTTTAATTGATCAAGAAAATCAAAAAGAGAAAGGTCGTTTTCACATAAGTGATTTAAAAAATTATTAACGGAAATGTTCAGAGAACATAATATAAATAATTATTGTAAGAGTACATATGTATACGTAATGTTAAATGTAAAGAAAAAATGATTCATCATACAAATTTACCCTACAAGTAAACACTTTTATTATAAAATTATCATAAAATTACATAAATAGCCTAAATACTTGTAGCGGAAATAAAATTTCGAATGTACAAAAACTATATATGAAGAATTGAAGAGTTTAGTAATCTAATTCGGAACATACAAATACCATTTAAACATGGTTCACAAAGCCACTGTCTTCTCCTTCCATCAAAATATTACAATACCGTACCAATACCTTCAAAACAAACCCCCACTATGAGTTTAAGGGACATAAGCTCTTCACACACGGTTTGAACCTATATAAGAGCAAATTAGAGCTGAATATCGCCAGTATATTTCTAGAAATCGCAAATATCAAGCGCTTTTAGAAATACTAAAAATTCATAGAGATGAGACGCACTTTTAAGCGCTCAGCAAACTTATCAGTGGTTTATCCACGCAAACTAACCTCTGGGCAGGACGTTTGGGTCCAGACTGTCCAACTTGGACAGGAGGCAATCCAGCCCGGAGCTCGCATAATAACGCCACGTACGGCCGAAGAACGAGCGCGATTAGCATATACGTGGAAGTCGCGTGGTGTCCGAATGCCGTACGGTCGAGCGGTCCAATGCGACCTACCACAAACCTCCACACCAGCAGAGGAGAGCCCTACACCTCCTCCTTTACCATCAACAAGACCACGCACCATCATAACACTGGAGCAATATCGTCAAAGATCAAAGAAGGCCCGCAAAATCCAGAAAAAGTTACACACTTTGTTTGATACGCCAGCCATCAACAACACCACCACCAACATAACCCTGGCAAGGAAAGAGGTCCTCGATGCCCTACCTAAAAATCCAACACAAAAAGTGAACCCGTACGCCACTTACGGATACGGGAACAACACCTGGCAGCGACAGAAGCGTGGAAATCTAAAAAAAAAAGGAGGAGGTGAGGCAGAAGAGGAATAAGGGTAAAAAACAAACGGGACCGGAAGGTAAAGAATGTTCCGAATTGACAATATATTTTTTTTTTATATATACTTCCAGTTAATCCCATGAATCATTTTTTCTGGAGGTGTAGTAAAAATTATTCAACAAGTTGAATAATTTTTACTAGGGGACTATGCAATGCCCCACACACGATTCGTGGCTCAAACACAAAAATATTATAACCAAAATCTAAAATCATTCGAATATGCCCACAGAAACATATGAATGCTCCGCTACCCCGCTATAGCATATATATACAAGAACACAGAGTAGCCAGCAGCGGCAGGAGAAAAACAAAACAAATATTACGAAGCTAGCCATCAACAGCGCTCACCAACAACATACACACGCGCAAAGCATAAGAGTGAGCGGTGACGCGGCAGCGGCGAAGCGTGCGCAGATTTCTGCGTCAATTTTAATATAAGTGGGAAATTTGCAAAAGTGTGCAAAATTCCGGCGGCTTAATCCGCGCTCTCTTCGTAGCATATAAAAAGCCCTGCGCGGCCTAGTACAGACACTAGCTCTACTGCAATTTACGCAGCCTAGTCTCTATTCAATAGCAGTTAAGCATTGAGTAGAAACATCGACACATATTTTGTAATATCAAAATTGAATATAAGATATCGCAATTTAAGCGTATCGTTCAGAATTAACAGAATATGCAAAGAGATAACGCAATTTAGGCGTATCTGAACATAAAACATAAGATATCGCAATTTACGCGTATCGTTCAGAATTATTAATAAGTTACATATTAAATATAAAAAAAAAGAAGCATAATTCAATTAGATAATATTTAATACTGCATAATAAAGCGTATTAAATAATAATCAAACAGATAAATAAGAATCAAATGTATAGGTTCAATTGCAACTCAAAATTAACATTGCAATTCATGTTTTATAATTCACTTAGTTAAATACATTCTGTTTATTATCTAGAAGAAAAATCAACAATTATTTTAGTATATATTCCTTTTACCTGGTATCCCGGACCTGAACAAATATCATTATCAAATTATTATAAAAGAAAATAAATAGGATTTATTTAGTATCTGTCGTCAAGATTACGACACAGATTAAGCAAATGCTCACCACTTTTCTATAATAAAATCATTCGCAGGACCTAGAAGAGTCGTGACCGTTTCATCCTCTTTAAAACCATCTCCAGCCCTAGTCTGTTCTGTAACCACCTTTCCGCTGCCTCTTTATCCCACTTCTTCCCCTGCCATCCTATAATAATTATGTTATTCCTCTTTCTGGCCCTCTATTTTCCACTCTAGTTCCCCCAGTTGTCTACGTCCTACCCCGAATTCGGCATCACCTCTTCTGCACCGGCTCCTGCACTGTTGTCCCCGTCATAACCCTCCTTCGTCCTCTCCTCGTTGCCTCCTCCTCTCTTCTTTTTTCTCCCTCAGTTTTCCCTCCGTCGTCTTTGCTTGTTCCTCTATCTTCTTGGCCAGCGTATCCTCCATCTGTGACCATTTCGTCTTCCATTCTGTCCTCATTCTCATCCTCTCCTCCTTTTTCTCCCTCACCATCTCCGTCATCTTATACAGCCTTTAATACCTCATCCATATCTTCCTCTTCTTTCTTCCCTGTATCCTGCACTTGAACCGGCGACCTCTGTGTCCGTGTGCTTCTCGCGAATGGATCCTCTTTTACCTTTTTTTCCACCTTTTCTTTCTTCACCATTTCCCCCGTTTCCTCTAGGCTTCTTACCTTCCCTTTCTGTTCACTTCTATCCGTTTGCTTGAAACTCTCTTTTAAGTTCCTCCGCCTTAGCCCTCTTGTTCCTGCACCTCCTTTCCCTCTTACCCTCCTTCCTCCTCTGGATCCTACCGGAGATACTTCCCTGATTCCCGCCACTGCCGCTGTGGAATCCTCCAGTAATCCCGGTGTACTGAAGGTCTGTTCCTCTTCTGGCTCTTCAGTTCCCGTTCTAATAATTCCCCAGATCTCCCTATTGCTTAAGCTCATACTCCGCCAACTTCACTTCTATGTCTATCCTTATCGGCCTAACCCTCCTATTTTAGCCTTCGATTTCACCCTGTTTTTCCTCCTAACCTTTCTATTTTAGCCTTCGATTTCACCCTGTTTTTCAGCCAGGCCTCTTGACTACCCTCTAAACCTTATTAACTAATCCAACCCCCGTTTTCCACTTCACCCCAAATCACTCTTCTCTCTATCGTTCCACCCAACAAAACTCTCCAAACTCACAGACCACTGTACACTCGACTATTCTCTTTCGCCCGCCAATTCCAACTCTAAGTGGAATAAATATATATTTATAGTTTTTAAGAACATGAAAATTGAAGTATGCAATTGAAAGGATGTGTCTGAGAGAGGGAAGAGCGGTAGCCTCTGTCTATTAGTATATTACGATACGTGTGACCTAAGTAGCCGATTATTGGTTATTATTAACCGAGCACTGATGGACTGCTTAGGTCACAAGGATCTTATACAATTTTATAGCGCAGTGTGGCTTAAATCCACAGTGAAGTCACGCCTATCCATGACCTAAGTAGTCCATTATTGCACCGTGAATATTGTACTCGCTACGCTCGTGTGCTAACCTCATGGTACAATAATGGACTGATCACCGATAGGTGTGACTTGGCGGATTTAAGCAGCTGTGCTATATATAAAATTGTATATACGATACTCGTGACCTAAGCATCTCATCAGTGCACGGCGTTTTACACTCGCTGCACTCGGGCGTTAATACATATTGAGGATTAACTCATATTTAGATCGAACTATTTCGGCTTAGTAGCAGAGGCGGCAGAGTCAATGCTATTGTCTCTACGTGTGCGTGTGTTTATCACTTGCGATCGTTCGCTCGACGCGTAGCCCTTAAAAGCCCTTCAGCGCGATTTCGATATTAGTGCGTACTGCAGACTTCCTACTGATCACACGTCTCTGTTGATCTGGAGAGTCGAAGCTGCCATAGTTTGTCTATCAGTTGTGTCGGTTAGATTGTAAAAGGATAATATAATATTTGAAACTAAAGAGTCAATTTCATAACAAGCTTTTCTTTTACCTACCAAAGCCCTGCTTCCTACTTATTCGTTAATAATACATGCCATGCAATATTCGGGCTAGAGTATTAGAGTGCGGCGTGGCGGCGAGAGCGAGAGAGAGATAGAGAGAGACGCTACACACACACGCACACGCATGCACGCACACACACACAAACACACACACAAGGAAAGTGGTATAGTCGTATAGAGTACAGAGGAAAGCATCGCACAGTGATATTTTTGAAAAAATTTTGTTCAAAAATCATCTGACTGCTCAATTTTAGACTGATCTTAATAGTTTCTTTTTTTTAATACTTGTAGTGGACAATACTTTCACGTATCACTGCTACTTTTATTGATTATTCGAAAACTATCCAAGGATATATGAATTTACGAAGGTAATGATGATTCACGACATTTCGAAACTTTTGTAAACGATAAAACCAACAAATCTTTACAAAAATGAGTTTCTAATACAAATTTGAGAAGTTATTGGAGAATTTCTAAAGTGCAAAACTTGATTCAACCCTAATTAAAGGAGGAAACCTCTAATAAGTTGAAATCATTGTTTTATCCGAATTAATCATATACGATCATAAACAAATTTTATATATTCATTTAAAAATATATTATACATATACAGACTGATAAAATGTTGTTGGCCAAATTCGATGTAGGTATAATATCTCTGGTAAAAATAACTTATTTTTCAACAAATTAACATTTTATTTAAAAACACAACTGTTTAAATCCGATTAAGACCGACTAAAATTTATAATCAGATTAAATAGATTTTAATCGATTGAATTGGTTTTAATTGGATAATTTCCGATTAAGAAATCCAATTAAACCCTATTATCTTTCGAATCGGATTTAATAAGTTATTTTTACCAGGGAAGTTGGACTTAGAAGGTTCCTTTGTATGTATTGCAGATATAATATAAGGACAGTTATTCACTGTCCCAGATAAAATGTTATACAAACCCAGATAAACGAATGGTCCCAGTACCATGCCTTGCAGATATATATATAAATATATATATAAATATATATATATGTATATAATAAAATATGATTTCAAGATTAAATTCCAAAAAAAATCTACTATCTAAATTGACTATCTACAGATGAACTGTCCTTTTTTAATTATTTACAATACTTTTATATAAATAAATATTTACATTTTTATACTCAATTAATTATTTATCAATACAATATAATAAAAACCAAAATTTGGGGGTTGGTGAGCGGAGCGAGTAGGATGGTACCCTCCCTAGTATATATATATTGCACATATATATATATATATATATATGTTTACGTGTGTATATATATATATATATATATATATATATATATATATATATACACACGTAAACACTCGCACGTCTGTCATCCATAGCGTAGCGGTCTTGCTGTGAGAGTTGCCCGTTGCCATGTTTTGTTTGTTTATTATAGTGTAATTATAGAAAGACAACGGTTTGAAGCAAGTTTATTTTATTTTTATTAATAATACAATTAAACAGTGCAAGAATTCAAAATTTCTCCACCAAAGAAAAAAAAAGAATGTATTTACATGAAGACAATGTTTCACTAACAAGATACGCAATTAGTCAAGTGAGAAAAAAAATAAAAGAGGTAAGTCTCAATATATTTATTTTTACATTTACTTAATATTTCTATGACAGATATAACCTTTTTATGTACTATCTTATTATTTTCAGTCATTAGAAGAGCAGAATAATATGCCAACTTGCAGCTTTAATCATGACCAAGAAAATTCAATTAACGCTGACAATAATAAAGAGGTTAAAGATCCTAGTTTAGATAAATCATTAAATGAATTTAAATTTGAATCTATGGAATATGTGAGAAAAGAGGTAGAAGATGATCAACTGCATTACAGTATTTCAAAGAATACACAAGACTGTCCTGTGAGTTTCTTATAATATATTTATACCTTAAGAAATAAAAATCATTTTATATATGTTTATTATATTAATGTAGATATTATGCTTATTGTCTGTAAATATTATTGAATGCACATATAAAATACATATAATAAAGATATATTATGCAATTGATAAATACACAATAACATGTACGAAAATCAGTTTATATATTAACGGTGTTTTGAATACATTCAATCTGTATCTCTTTTATAAATGCATAACAAGTAATCGAATGTTATGTGTCAATTGCATACATATATTTATTTATAATATACGTATGATTTATACCAGAAGTATAATGTTAATCACAAAAATCAATGCAAATATTTTTATTCACATGTACTATTATAATAAATTCAACTTTTACATAAAACTTTTATAAAATAATTTGACGATTTGAATTTGTAAGGGCTCCTTTGCGTGTGATTTTTTACTCTGATTCCCTGGTAAGAATAACTTGTTCAATCCAATTTAGAAGTTTCAATTGGGTTTCTTAAATGGTACTTATGAAATTAAAACGAATTGAATCGATTAAAACCTATTTGATCTCATCTCTCAAATTTAGTCGGATTTTATTGGATCCAATCAGTTGTATTAATAAAAAAAATATTTTATTTAAAAATATAACTTATTAGATAAAATTCAGAACGACTAAATTTTATAATGAAATCAAATAGGTTTTAATCGATTAAATTGGTTTTAATTTGATAATTTTCAATTAAGTAATACAATTAAAACTTATATTAAATTTCAAATCGGATCTAATAAGTTATTTTTACCAGGGATTGTTTTATAACTTTTGAATCATGTAAATCTGTCAGTAAGTGTAAGTCACTATTAGAGAAGGTGAACAACAATGTTTTTCTATCACTAATTTGTACCTTGCTTCAAAAAGTTATTAAACTAGCAAGATCAATGCGCGCTTCGCACGCTCTGCTTTATATAAAACATTTTTATAGGTTAGAAACAAATTATCACTCGCATCCCGCCATCTATCTTGTAATCTTATTATCCAATCGACGATCAATCAAAGAACGAATAGAATGATGATTCCTCTTTTTTAGAGTAGGATATGAAGTAAAAAAAAACATTTATACATTTATTGACTTTCACACATTAACATTTACGATTTCACAAAAAATAAACCCTATTTTTCTAATGTACTGCGTGAAATTCGATTTTATTCACATTTGAGTAGCTATAATACCGTGGAAATGGAAATAGTGCCGGACTGTACCAAACCCTACTGAAAAAAAATCGCGCGAATATTCGCGCGAAAACGCACGCGATTACTCGCGACAATAATCGCGTGAGTTTATCGACCAATTTACGACACAAGAAATCGCGCCATTATGCGCGCGAGTACTTACGCGAGTACTCGCTCGATATATCAAAATTTTTATGTATAACAATTTGAACACTGCACAAAGTGATAATATTTTCAAAATCAGTTTTTTATTTTTATTTAGCATCTTAACATTATGTTACTTATTTAATTTTATTTATCGAAATCATGGAGAAATGCAGAATTTGGTTATAAATTATATTGAAATTTTATTATATAATAAAGCTCTCGCCAGCGGTTGTGCTATAAAAATAACTTTATTAATTTTAAACATGTTTAAACTCGCATGTTTACAACACTTTTTCGATTTACATAGAAACTTAAATTCAAAATTAAGTTCTATACGAATTTCAAAGGTTGCACTTAAGAACTTAAACTACAAATGAATTCACATTCCGACTCTTTAGGTTCGTTCTACGTACAATCTCAAAATAAATATTTTCATTCTTTATCATGAAAAATAACTAAATATAAAATACTTTTTTTTGAGATCACAATTTTACATGAATCTACTAAATAACCTTTTGGTTTATTTTTGGTTTCTTTTTCTGCTTACTTGCTATCAAATGGAAAACTAAGTATTAAGAATTAAAAAAGTAAGGAAACGTTATTATTCTTTAACATTATATCTCAGTCCTCGTTGGTGATCAGGCAGACGTCCTTGGTTGACTATTTTAAATTCAGCTTGACGGAGATCCCTTATCTTATGTCGAATGATGTAAGTGGCCCTTAAAAGAAACGAGGTTCTCTCCTCGCTTGTGTATTCTCTCCTGTTCAGATAATCATCATAAAAACCTGAAAATTTAGCAATTAAATTTTTTATCCATACATTATTTTCCTCTCTGTCAAAAATAAATACATATTTTTTGTATTTATCTAAAGTACGTACTAAAAACATGTCATTTACCAGATAAAAAATATATGCTGATTTGAGACTGATTATTATGAATATATTAAATATAATTTGAAGTATTTGATGTGGTCATTATTGGTGTTATTATTCTTATGGTACTTTCATTTATGGCCACAACAAATACTTCAAATTATATTTAATATATTAATAATCAGTACCAAATCAGCATATATTTTTAATACGCATCCCCTGGTAAATTACATGTTTTCAGTACGTACTAAAGATACATACAAAAAATATGTATTTATTTTCACAAGGTCTTGCAAAAGGATATAAATAATTACAAACTTATAAGCAATCGTAGTATCTCCTTTTCTATCAGTTTCACAGGTGACCTGTTGGGAATGTTCTTGACCCCTCGGCTCAAGTCTAATGCTCTGTTGACTAAATCCCTCTCTCCCCAATGAATCATGCTTAATTCTGTCAAAAAGATTTGTGGTTTATGGGTTTGAAACAGGTCCCATTGCAGTACTTTGATACAAAAACCCTCACCAAGATATATCTATAAAATATAAAATATAAATATAAAAATAAAAAAATAATAATAATAAATATATTAAAATTTACCATATTGCCATTTTCTTTGTTATACTCTTGCGCATTTCTTCATAACCTGGCCTATTTCATTTTTTGTAGTATTCTATGCATTCTTTGACAAATTCAGTCATTTTGTAGTATCGTATTCGGTTAATTCCTGAAAATACATTTAATTAAATAATATTGAATGTTACAATTAAAGGTTAAAATTTGTTATCTACTTACTTGGTTGGATATGCACTTCTGCTTGTGAATTCTGTGGTGGCAAATGCTCTGGGATTAAATCCTGATCAGGTGGTGAATTGCGGATTGGTGTGTTGCTTCCAGACAGCGACAGTTGATTATCTGGTACATTGCGTGTTGGTGTGCTTGAAGATGACAGTGGCTGTTCTGGTAGTGCATTGCGAGATGGTATGCTTGGAGATGACAATTGCTGTTCAGGTGATGCATTGCGGCTTGATGTTAGATCAGGTGTTAAGCTTTCAGATGCACGTGAAGAAATTTTCTGAAGTGGGGTTATATTAGGTGTTGTGCTTCGAGATACTGGTTAAGGTATTGTTCTAGGTGGTGTAACATCAGGTGTTGTGCTTCTAGATACACGTAAAGGTATTTTTCTACGTGGTGTTACAGTAGGTGTTGTGCTTCTAGATGGTGCATGCGATGACGACTTATTTTGAAGTGTGATCAGGGCATGTTTTGAGCCTTGAGATGATGCAGGTGAAACCGAGAAGTCCAATTGACGTTTCCTTTGTAGAGACCGAGAAGAATGATGTGACCCGAATTTGTGCTACATGATTTTTTTCGCAAAGAAGTAATCAACGATGGAGATTCTGGAGATGATTGAATTACTGATTTCTTTTCTTGCACTACCAGCTTTTCTATGCTTACTACTGGATATATTGTCTGTTACAGTACTGGAATTGCGTGAAACGTTCAATGGTAAATTCACAAATGGCGTCACTTCAAACTTATTTTTTGCTCTTTTTAGAACATTATCTGCTCTTCTAGAAGCAATTTCCTTTCGTACATAGTTTTCCTACAAAAGCAAGCAAGAATATTTTGGTAAACATGACCCGTTCAATATAAATCTATTACAGCTTACCTTTACTGAATCCTGAGAAAGTTCATCGTCAAAACTTGATTCAGAAGTAATGCGTTTAGGATTTGCATACTTTATCCTTTCGGGTTTCCTTCTTTCCTCAATTTTTTCCTTTGTAGCTATAACAACATAATGAAATAATTACAAACAAATAAGATGGATGCATATTACATAAATATAAAAATTTTCATTTTATAACTAACCTCCTAATTATACAATAATTATTCTTGACTATACAGTTTCATCTCTCGGTTAACGAGATCATTGAAACATCGAAAAAATTGGAAAGCTCGAGAATATGAAAATTGGATTTTATACTACAGTATACCAGTGTTAACTGCAGTTTTAAATAATAAAAGAATATTAAAACATTGGTCACTTTTAGTAAATGTTCTACATATATTTTAAAAAAAAGATAGATCATATGATGAATTGAATCTAGCAAATAATTATTTGTATGCATTCGTTTCGAAATCCAAGGAACTATACTCAGTACGTTCCTTAACATATAATGTACGCCAATTGCTTCATATAGGTAGAAGCATATATAATTGGGGGCCACTATTTGCACATTCAATATATCCTTTTGAATCAGTAAATGGTAAATTGCTCATGGCGATTCATTGTGCTAAAGGAGTTGTCTTGCAAATGTCAAGGTACGACAATATTCAAAGAACAATACAATTGTTATCTAATAGTATTTATCCAACTTGCAATCAAAATGTTTTACAATATTGCGAGAATATGAAAGCTCCATTGACAAAAAAATATTTTAAATTGTCTAATATTACTTATTGACAAATATGATATATCAAAAAACGCAACAGTTTATCATAAAATCATTTTGAATGAATGTTTGTTCATGACTTCAAAAAAAAAATAAACGATCGTGCAATTACTATACTCAACTTGGCTCTGGAGAATATGTGAAGATCAAATATTTCGTTGTAAACAATGAAAGTTTTCAAGAAATTACTTTTTGTGATCTTATAAAGACAGAGCCTAATGAATATTCGTCGGTTATCAGGAATGTATTAACATTTTTAAATGAAATTTGCGTAGACACTATCAAAATATCAAAAACTTGCGTTTGTATTAAAGTAAGGAATAAAATGTATATAATTGCAACTTCAAATCAATTGTTTTATTAGTAATTGGTATCAACGTTACCTAATTATAAATTATGTATGATTTTGTTGTAAATAAAGTAATAAATTTATAACGAAAAAAATGAATTATTTATCCCTTATTTTCCTAAATTAAGATAATATAAAGATGCTAAATAAAAATAAAAAAAATGATTTTAAAAATATTATTATTTTGTGCAGTGTTCTAATTATTATACATAAAAATTTTGATATATCGCGCGAGTAATCGCGTAAGTACTCGCGCGCAAAATTGCGCGATTTCTCGCGTCGTAAATTGGTCGATAAACTAGGGCGATTTTTTTCAGTAGGGAACTGTGCCATACTGTGCAATACTATGCTAAACTGTTCTAATTCGTGCCAAACTGTACCAAAACTTAAACAAAACGCTGAAACAATATTTTTATTTTGAAAAATTAGAATTGTGCCATACTGTGCCATACTGTACTATACTGTGCCATACTGTGCCATACTGTACTATTGTTTTAAAATGAAGGAGTGAGAATGAGACAGATGTGAGGGACGAAGAGAGAACTCGGTTCTTCTGGCATTATTAGCTTTTATTTCGGCACTTATGAACATTCGCAATACACTCTACTCACGGACTACAGTTTTTTTTTGTGGTCACCCTAAGTAGCAGGAGCGCTCTTGAAAAGAGACCCAATTTGAGTTGCGAGCTGGGGAGCTTCCACTCTCTGCGGCCGCCGGACGAGGAGTGCACGCCGCGCCGCTCGCGGCGAGCTGGCGCGGCTCGGCTCGGCCCCCACTCCGCCGCCGGCGCGAAGGGAGGGAGGCTTGAGCGCGAAAAATTCAAACGAAAAACTAACATTGCCGCCCGCCTCGTTCCCGGAACGAAAAAGAACAAAAGCGAAAGGATGACAAAAATGATAGAAGTCAACGAAAGAAAGTAACACAAAGTCTTTGAATGGCGCACGCAAATTCACACCAGCGCGATGGTCGCCGATCGCCGTGTCAGGTTGGGTTGTCTGGGGCAGGAGCGGTCGGCACTGGAAGGCGCACGAGCTTGGCGATGGGTCTAGTGGAGGTGCCATCATCAGTCTTCAGCTGGACGACTCGAACTCGCTGATCGGATCCGGGGAAGGTTGCCAGGACGCGGCCGAGTGGCCATCTGCCATGGCCTTTCAGCATTGACGGGTCCACAATCATGACCACGTCACCGATGGCGAGGTCGTCTCGAGGCCGTGGCCACTTCAAGCGTTGCTGCAGCGTATTGAGGTATTCGCGCCCCCAGCGCCTCCAAAAGCTGTCCCGCATCGATCGGATGAGCCGCCAGTGAGAGAGCCGGTCGAGGTTCTCGGTCGGCTTTACGGGCTGAGGCAGCGTGTTCAGTGGTGCAACGATGAGGAAGTGGCCTGGGGTCAGAACGTCCAAATCGTCGGCGCTGCCGGAGATTGGCCCGAGGGGGCGACTGTTGAGCATCAATTCGACCTCAGCGAGCAGGGTGGTGAATTCCACATAGGTCATTTTCCTCGGTCCGGCGACGCGACGAAGGTGGGTCTTCATCGACTTCACCCCGGCCTCCCATAATCCGCCGAAGTGGGGAGACGAGGGGGGGATGAAGTGCCACTTGATGCCCTCCGATGCGAGCGAGTCAGCAACTCGGTCCCAGTCGTGCTCAGCCTGCCTGAGCATCCGTTTAAGCTCGGTATCTGCTCCGCGAAAGTTGGTGGCGTTGTCGCTCCACAGTTCCTCAGGTTTTCCGCGACGTCCAAAAAATCGGGAAAGGGCTCCGAGGAAGCTCTCGGTGGTCAAGTCTCCCACGAGTTCGAGGTGGATGGCCTTAGTGCACAGACACACAAAGACCGCAACTTAGCCTTTGGACGATCGGATTCCACGGCCTTTGGAGCTAAGGACTTGAAACGGCCCGGCATAGTCGACTCCACTACGGCTGAACGGTCTTGAAGGCGTGACTCTGGGAGCGGGAAGCGGGGCCATCACCTGGGTCGAGGTTCGAGCGGAAGACTTGGCGCAGACCACGCATCGGTGCACGTGGGCCTTAACTTTGACTCGTCCACCGACGATCCAGGCTCGCTGCATGGTATAGGCATATGTGACTCGGAAGCCACCGTGGAGTGCTCGGGTGTGGGCCCAATCAATTACAAGGTCGGCCAGACGGCTGTTCCCGTCGAGGATGACTGGATGCCGCTCTCCGTAGGAGAGCGAAGAGTAGCCAAGTCGTCCGCCCACTCGCAAAGTCTGCGAGTCATCAAGGAAGGGTAGGAGCGTCCGAAGTGGGCTCGCGGTGCCGACTGGTCTTCCTCGCTTGAGCTCCTTGATTTCAGCGGCGTAGATTCGTTGCTGCCTGAGTCGAACGCACGTGAGGTACTCACGGAGGAGTTCCTCGGTTGTCATAAGAACGGTGCCGGAAGAGTCGACGGCAGCGGACGAGTGTCTTGAGCAGTCGGTCGAGGCTTGAGAAACCGTCGGCGAACTCTACCTCTAGCACTTGCGTAGCGTGGCAAGTGAGGTGAGTTGGTACCGGAGCTGGTGGCGGTTGAGCGGCTTCCGAAGGCCAGGCTGCGAGGAGAACGGAGAGCCATTCAGGGCCTGACCACCACAGTGAGTTCTTGCTCAGCCGGAGTGGGTCGGAGCCTCGAGTCGCGATATCGGCCGGGTTCTGCTTCGTGTTGACGTAGCGCCACTGGCAGTGGGGCAGGATCTCCTGGACTTGGCTCACGTAGTTGTCGGCGAAGTCGTTGCCCAAGGGGCCTTCGGACTTGAGCCAGTGCAGAACTACTCGGGAGTCCGACCAAGCGAAGCAGTCGTAGGGAGGCACGCCCAGGCTGTCCGAGCAGATGCGAAGCAGGCGAGCAGCCAGCAGAGCCGCTCGTAGTTCGAGGCGAGGGATCGTCATTCGGGGAGGCTTCGTTGTGGTATCACCTCTCATTGGCGCCAGTTTGGTTTGAGCCATGACAAGAGTAATGCTGGCTGGCTCGGCGCCCTCTTCCGCTCGGAGATAGATGGCGGCCACACAAGCGCGCCGGCTGGCATCAGCGAAGGCGTGAAGCTGGACGTGGCTTGTGGGTATCCAGGACAGCCATCGGCTAAGTTCGATCGTCGATATGTCTCGCAGATTGGTCCAGAAGTCTTGCCACTGACGTGCCATACTCTCGGGCAGAGCATGATCCCAATCCAGCCTGGCGCGCCATAAGTCCTGCATGAACATTTTTGCCAGGACTACGATGGGAGCGAGCCACCCGGCTGGGTCAAACAGACATGCGATCTCGGCGAGAACTTGACGTTTCGTCAGCTGGGCGTCGTCGTCTAGAAGCGGCGGGGCGAATCTCAGGTGATCAGCGACGGGATCCCAGAGAATGCCCAGCTCGTGGACCGAACCTTCTGCAGCCAGCTGTGGCCATCTCGGGCGAAGACAGTCTTCAGGCGGGAGGTCTTCGAGAACGCCGGGCGCGTTGCAGACCCACTTCTGGAGCTGGAATCCGCCGGCTTGGAGCAGCTTAATCAGCTGGTCACGACGCTACAGCGCTTGGCTCACGCTATCGGCACCGCAGAGGAAGTCGTCGACGTAGAGCTCCTGTTCTACGGATACGGACCTCCCTCGTCGGAGCAGAGCTGTTTAAACGTCCGGAGCGCAAGATACGGGGCACAAGATTCTTCGTACGTAACAGTTTGAAGCGCGTAGTGAGTCTCGGGAACGTCCGCAGATGGACTCCAGACAATCCGCTGAAGCTGGGTGTCTTCGGAGTTGATGAGAATCTGGCGGAACATCATCTTGATGTCGGCGCAGAAAGCGACTAACCATCTTCTCCAGCGAGTTATTACCGTAGTCAGATCGTTCTGGAGTTTGGGGCCTTGCAGGAGAACGTCGTTGAAGCTACGACCAGTGGATGTCGGGCGGGACGCGTTGAACACTACGCGCAGTCTTTTCCCTCCATCCTTGCGTTGCCAGATGCCGTGATGTGGGAGATAATTGACGTGCGGGTGTTGAATGAGGCGCTCCTGAGCATTAAGCGGTCGCATGTGGCCTAGCTGGAGATACTCCCGCATGAAGCTTATATATTCCTCTTTGAAATGTGAGTCCCTTCGCATGCGTCGATGAACTGCCCACAGTGTTCTTCGGGCGTTGGTTAAGCTCTCTCCCAAGGACTCGAGGTTCTCTTTGACCACGGGCAGTGGAACGGAATAGCGGCCGGAGTCATCACGTCTGTACCCCTTCATGTAAAGTGCTTCGCAGTCAGCGTCCGCTGGAGACAGTCTCGTGGTTTCCCTATTGAAAAATCTCACGTGAGATCTCATGCCAAAATCTCATCTGACCAAGTGCGCAAATTAACTAAGTCCCGCGGCCGGAAAAATTCTAAGTTTCGATGAAAAAAAGTTCATTTTAAGAACGTGCTTTTTACGCATTTCAAACGATTTCGAATCGTTCTAAATGGTCGACAAATGTTCGGTTGAAAATTTTGTATTTTCAAAATATCGATACATCGACTAAGTCCCGCGGCCGGAACAATTCTAAGTTTCGATGAAAAAAAGTTCATTTTAAGAACGTGCTTTTTACGCATTTCAGGTGCTATAAAAATTAGTGTTTATAATAAATAATTTAACTTTTTATTAGAAAAACGTAAGTCATACCTTTCATTATAAATATTTATAAAAAATTGGAATATTGGAAGAAACTTTTTTTGTGGGAGAATATAACTGTATTCGGAGGAACTTTATAAAGTTTAAACTCAAGAATTTATAATTGATTTAAATAAAGCTTATTTATTTTTGTTTTTGAAACATTACTTTCCTAGAGCTTTTCGCCTTACATCTCTAATTTGTACGCTTAAGCGTCGAATACTGTCTTTAATCAATGTTTTATTTTCTATTTCTAGGTTTTTATATCTATCATCCTCATTAACGTAATTACTTATCAAATCTGTAACAAAACATAAACTGTTAAAACTATTTTAAGGAATAAAAAAACGGTTAAATAAATTTTATTCCTTAAGTTGGAGCTATAGCTAATTTCTATAGTAGGATCCCTATACATGTAAAAAAGTGCATTATATAATTTTATTAACCTTCAGATATATCATCTAGACCATTGATATAGCAATCTTTTTTGGGGAAATGCAAGAAAAAATAATAGAAAACCTCTAAGTTAAGTAATTATTTTTGAAAATCCATATAGATAGAAAATCTATGTAGATTTCATCCAATTTTTTCGCTATAGATTCATCTTAACAATATATGTGTACACACACATACAAAAAATTAACTTACTTAAGTATAATTCCAATTTTCGTGGGTTGACCAGTTTTACGGGACTCCTGTTAGGTAAACTATTCTTTACTTTTCTACTATCCAAACACATATTGGATAATTTATGTTTCCACAGTACGGTGGCCGTTTCCCTACTAAACTTTAGGATACCCTTTCTTTTCATTAATTTCCAACTTTGTTTTCCGACTTTGCTTCCTAGTCCCAAATATACCTAAAACAAAATTATTATTTAGAAAACTAGCTGGAACATAATTTAAAGATTGTTTAATGAATGACTACCTTATTTTCCACAACATCGTAACGATTGTATCGTTCAGGAACCGCTGGAACGTAAACAGTATATATTATTAACATGGGCCTCACGTGGACTTTTTCAGAAAAGATCGTAAAATATTGTACATCATCAACGAAAAAGGGTCTATATGTATACAGATTTAAAGCCATAGTTATATGAAACATATAACGAACATTTACCTGAAGGTACGAGAAGATTCAGTTTTTTATATTGCTTATACAATTTTGGCTTATACTGCCGTATCATACTAAAGTGTTCATCCCTTTCGTCCTCATCAATCTCTGAACCTACCGGAATAAATTATTTATAGTACATAAGATATATTGAATAAACACAAAATAAAAATATTTTACCACTCGAATTTCCAATTTCTTCAACAGGATGATGTGGTCTAATGTGCGATGGAGAACGCAATCTACCGCGAGACCGAGAACGTGGCCTATGCCGAGATCGAGAGCGTGATCTACCACGAGCTGGAGAACACAATCTACCGCGAGACCGGGAATGTGGCCCATGCCGAGATCGAGAGCGTGATATACCGCGAGATCGAGAGCGTGATCTACCACGAGCTGGAGAACGCGATCTACCGCGAGACCGAGAACGTGGTGTATCCCGAGATCGAGAGCGTGATCTACCGGGAGATGGAAAAGGTGATCCACCGACAGATGCTAAAGGTGATCTACCTCGAGATCGAGAACGCAATCGACTGTAAGAGTTTGATCGTGACTTCGACCTCGACCGTGACTTAGACCTTGACTTAGAGCGTAAATTTGACTTCGACCGTGACTTCGACCTCGACCGTGACTTAGACCTCGACTTAGAGCGTGAATTTGACTTCGACCGTGACTTTGACCTAGACCGAGACTTTGACTTGGACCTAGACTTTGACCTAGACCGAGACTTTGACTTGGACCTAGACTTTGACCTAGACCGAGACTTTGACTTGGACCTAGACTTTGACCTAGAACGAGACTTTGACTTGGACCTAGACCGAGACTTTGACTTTGACCTAGACCGAGACTTTGACTTGGACCTAGACTTTGACCTAGACCGAGACTTTGATTTGGACCAAGACTGACTTAGACCTAGACTTTGACTTAGACCTAGACTTTGACTTAGACCTAGACTTTGACCTAGACCGAGACTTTGACTTGGACCTAGACTTTGACTTAGACCTAGACTTTGACTTGGACCTAGACTTTGACCGTGACTTAGATCTGGACTTAGAGCCTGACTTTGACCTCGACCGTGACTTACACCTAGACATTGACCGTGACTTACACCCAGACTTCGTCCGTGACTTACACCTAGACTTTGACCGAGACTTCGACCGTGACTTACACCTAGACTTCGACCGTGACTTTGACCTTGACTTACACCTAGACTTCGACCGTGACTTACACCTAGACTTCGACCGAGACTTTGACCGTGACTTTGACCGTGAAGGCTTAACATTAGACTGTGGCTGTGATGGAGACTTTAAGAGTGACTTTGACAAGGACCTTGAGTTAAAGAATGAATTTAACGTCAACGGCTTAACGTTAGACTGTGGCTGTGACGAAAACTTTAACGGTGACTTTGACCATGACTTCGACTGCGATTTTGACTTAGATCTTGATTTTCTTTCCGGGTATGATTGCTCTGACGTTTGAGAGGATAACAAGTTGGCATTTTCTTTTGTAAATTCTTCGGTGTACTGATCAGTCTGTATTAAAGAAAGTGGATTACGTGCTTTTGGAATTGTAATTCTTGTCAAAGAAACGGATGGATTCAACGTCTGTTTAAATGACTTAAATGTTATTGATTTTAAAGTTTCTAGCCCGGATTTACTACAATCATCGTGGTCGTCATCGTCATTAAGTGTCAACAATTCTCTTGAGTGTAACATGATCTCTTTGTTCATTGTGTAACATCATCTCTTTGTTATATTTCTGTATAATATTACTGCTGTTTAAACCACTTGCTTTTCTTTTAAATACTTTAGTTTTTTTCTAAAATTATAAAAAACATAATTACTTCACGTTATAAATGTTAATTTGTAGTAATTGTGTAACTCAATTATAATTTATACAATTAACTTCAGAAACAATTTATAATGATACATCAATAAAAGAAAATAAAATAAAATTCAAGGAACAAATTAAAAAGATTAAAAGAGGACATGACGTCTATTATGCACGAGGAAAATGAGTGAGAAAAGTTACATGACGTAAAAATCACCTTACGCAGTAGTTTGGAACTTTATTTTATACTACGAGAGCCGTAAATGCATATGAAAGTTCTGATTTGAAAGTTAAAAATGCATGAACTTTTATTTTCAATACAATCATGAATTTCGCGTTTTTCGTACCTATTTTGCGGACGTAAAGTAGGAATTTTTTAACCGACTGGCAAAAAAGTGAGCAAAATATTTTTTTAGTTTTTAATAAAATGCAAAATTTATTGAGCCTGTTTAATAATTTATCCCTAATGAAAAAAATCACGTGATTACGACGTGATAATCACGAGAAAAACACAAAAAGTCACGAGAAAATCACGTGAAAATATCGTGAAAATCACGTGTTTTCGACCAATTTCTCTCGTGATTATCGCGTGACTATCTCGAGATTTATAATAAAATTTAGAAATATTTTTAAAATGTTAAAATAATATTTATAAATTAAGATAATGGATAATTAACAGTAAATAAGGATGAAATTAAAAATGAAAAAATTTTCTCTGATCGGGATTTGAACCAAATTGGTCGAAAATCTCACACGATTTTCACATGATGTTCTCGTGATTTTAACGTGGTAATCACGGGATTTTTTCCGATAGGGATTATACCCCTATTACAATATCTCAGGTGAGATCTCACATGAGATCTCACCTGAGATTTTGCAATAGGGACATAATAAATTTGGCATTTGCAAACGACTGTTAATTTTTTTTTATTTATTAATTTTTTTTTGTAATTTGTTAATAAACCAAATTTATTATACTACGTGCATAACTTTTTTAAGGTGGGATATATATATATATATATATATATATATATATATA